>CM068840.1:42779297-43051797 GCA_028554795.2 Sinohyriopsis cumingii | reverse complement strand
AATATAAATTACAAATAAGTTAATAATAATAATAATAATAATAATAATAATAAAAACTAAAAGCAAGAAGAAGAAGAATAGTAATGAAATCCATGACTTCAATATTAATTTCTGAAATTTACATATTTTTCTGAATGGCCTTGACAATAACAAGGGACATAAGTATAAACATCAGACCGCACCGGTGGCCTAATGGTTAGAGCGGCCGCCTCGGATACGGGAACTCGTGGGTTCGAACCCCGACCCAGTCATACCAAAGACCTACAAAAATGGTACTAACAGCTGCCTCCCTAGGCGCTCGGTATTAATACATAGTTAGTGTTAGGACTGGTCGGCCTGGTGTCAGGGTAATGTGACTGGGTGGGACATCATGCTACATGTCTGCGGCATGATGCCCCAGTACTAGATATCACTATAAACTGACACACTGCTCACTTCGTAACGATATGACTGAAAAATTGTTAAAGCTACGTGAAAAATCCTAATCACACACACATAATAAAATAAACTACAGACAAACAGTCATACATATAATTATATTGTTATAAAGGATATACAATATATCAATGTAAATTATACAATTTTATATAGTGCATTAACATTAAGTCCATTAGGATACAGAGTATCTAACTTATGAATCCAATAAGTTTCTTTTATGAGTCTATTCATGTTACCATGCACAATATCTATTGGCATGAAAGAAAAATCAAGTAGAGAGTGATTATTGGTGTTAAAGTGTGTTGAAACATTAGAGGAAAACTGAGGATCTCTATAATTTTTTATATGAAAGCGATGATTATTCATTCTCTTAGAGACTTGTTGTAGTGTTTGTCCAACATATTGCATGCTACATTTTTACAGGTTATTAAATAAATCACATCAGTTGATATGCAGTTAGTGTTATCGCCTAGAGAAAATACCTCTTTTGTATTAGCACTACTGAAAGAAGTACTTTCTCTTATGTTTGCACATTGAGAACACCGGTGTCTGTTACATTTAGATGACGAAAAGTGTATTTTTTTATTTTCTGTCTGTTTAGTTGTGATTAAAATTTTTTGCAAATTCTTGGGTCTTCTATAAGCGAGAACTGGTTTAATTTTGAAAAGTGATTTGACGCTAGTTTTATTGGATAAATTTAGGAGACTATAATATTTATTAATTATACGACCTATATTAGGTAATGAAGGATTATATTGTATTGTGAAAGGAATTACATCTCTCTCTATTTTACATTCTGCTGTGTTTAAAGTCTCATGTTGAGTAAGATTAAGGGATTAATCACACACACACACACACACACACACACAGAGTTGTTCTGAATGGCCTTGACAATAACAAGGGATATAACTAGAAATATTTAGATGAAATAATACAAACATAAAACAATAGAGACAAGAAGATAACTCGTACGATGAAAACAAGGGAGAGGAATCGAAAAAGAAAGAAGGATGGAAATTTCATTATTTAGTCAGGTTACATAAGTTATAAAAGACAAAAAACAATGACAAATAATAACAAAGAATAATAATAATAATAATAATAATAATAATAAGAAAAATAATAATAATAATTATTATTATTATTATTATTATTTAAATAAATAAATGAATCAATCAATCAATAAATAAATCAATAAATAAATTCATGACTGCAATATTTATCTCTGACATTTACATGACTTTTCTACTCATTGTGTCTGGGGTGCTCTCACCAGTTATTATGTACTTTTGAGAGAATGACGTATGTAAGGTGAAGTTGTTTGCATTTAAAACATGCACAGTGGAGAGAATGTTGGCATACTTCTATGCTACATTATTGTAATGTGAATGAGATTTCTTTGGATATTATACTTTTGGAAATTGTACATGACCTAAGCACATTGCTAAGCACATTGCTAACTAAAATGACTTCTCCCTTCTGCTAAAAAATTAGCCTGAATTAGTCTCAAGTACACTGTCCATGACAGTTACTAAAATGGGGGAAATGAATTTTGCCAGACTAGACAATACCAGCTTATGAAAGCGCAATGAATGAATTGCCATATATATAAAATGTAAAAAAAAGTTATGGGCTCTTTTTTATACAATATTCCTCTAAAGTTCAGGAAGTGAAAATGGCCAAGTGGACCACTTTTTTGAACGGTGCACATCTTGAGTAAGGCAAAAGCTGTATGCTCTATAACCCATATTACACCCATTAATCATACACCAAAATAAAGGGAATTAAAGGTTCTTTCAAATATACCTAAGATATATAAGGATATTTTTAAATAGCCAGTATAACCAGTGACTAATGGCGGGGAAATTCTTTTTCTTTAAAATTCTAGCCTATGCAAAATACGAAACTGTAGAGCGCCACCCTCGCATTTAATGCCCTTGAGGATGTCAGTGTCAGTTTAGGCATCATGACACTAAACTGATAAGAAATAAGAACTACAAACATATAAAACGATATAATGACAAAGGAGAAAGAAGTTTGGGATTTACATTATTTAGTCAGGATAAATACGTCATAAAAGACAAAAACAATAAGAGATAATAATAATAATAATAATAATAATCATCATCATCATCATCACCATCATCATCATCATCATCATCATCATCATCATCATCATTATGTTAAAAATCATTAATATAATAATCTTATCGTCTTTTTCTACTCGTTTTCTTTTGTTTTAATAATAATAATAATAACAATACTAACAATAATAATAGTAGTAATACTATTACTACTGTTAATATTAATAGTAATAATAATACTAACACTAAAAATAATAATGAAAATGATAATAATGTCTATGATAATAAATGTTTATCATGAGTATTCTACCTATTATGGATATTATCGAATGGCCTTGAGGATTTTGCGGTAATTATAGCTACCATGGCTCTAAACTGTCAATAACTCAGAACCTACAGTAACAAGGGAAATCAGTACAAAACATATACAGGAAACATAACAAACATAGGGACAGAAACTTAAATAATAATAATAATAATAATAATAATAATAAGATTTAAAATAAGAATAATAATAACAATAGAAATAAAGTTTAGATTATTATGATATCAGCAATGTAAATTAAAATAACCATGATATAGATTCCTCTATCATCATCATCATCATCATCAAGAAATTACAATTAAATTAATAATAATAATAATAATAATAATAATAATAATAATAATAATAATGATAATAATAATAATAATAATAATAATAATAACAACATCAACAATAGCAATAGTGGTAATAATAATAATGATAATAAAAACTACAATAAGAAGAACAAGAAGAAGAAAAAGAAGAAGAAGAAAAAGAACAAAAAGAATAATTATAATAATAATAATAATAATAATAACAATAATAATAATAACAAAGACAATGGTATCTATAATATTAATAGTAAAAATAAAAGCGATAATAGTAATAATAATAATAATAGCGGTAATAATTATCTCCCTTTTTATTATAGTATTTCATGGCCATGCGGAAAAAATATGTAAATCTCAAAATTTAATTTTGAAGTTATGAATTTCATTACTAAACGATTCTTCTTCTTCTTGGTCTTCTTCGCATTATTATTATTATTTTTATTATTATTATTATTATTATTATTATTATTATTATTAATTTTATTGTTTTTATTATTGTTGTTCTTGTTACATAATTGTTATTATCATTTTTATTATTATTATTATTTATTATTATTATTGTGTTTAATAAAATGTATGTAACCTGACTAAATAATGTAAATGTTTATACCGTTTTTGTATTCTTTGGTATGACTCGGCCGGATTTTGAACCCACGATCTCGGGCTTGCTAGGCGGAGGTTCTAACCACCTGGACACCTTACCGGTGTTATGTTTGTAATTATGTCCCTTGTTATTATCAAGGCCATTCAGAAAAATTCCGTACATTTCAATAATTAATATTGAAGTCATGGATTTCATTACTAATACTATACCTATTCTTCTTGGTCTTCTTCGCATTATTATTATTATTATTATTATTATTAAGATAAGACATAATTATTTTTCGAGTGATCTCCCTTGTTTTTATAGTTGAATTATCTCCCTTTTTATTATAGTATTTCAAGGCCATGCGGAAAAAATATGTAAATTTCAAAACTTAATTTTGATGTTATTCTTCTTCTTGGTCTTCTTCGTATTGTTATTATTATTATTATTATTATTATTATTATTATTATTGAGATAAGTCCTTGTCCCCTATGTTTGGTATGTTTCCTCTATATGTTTTGTAGTGATTTCCTTTGTTACTAATCACAAGACAAAGACTTTCTCATTCACATCCTTTACCTCAAACAATAAATATCAGCAACACCAACATTAAATTCACACAATCAGTACGAAACCTAGGTGTTACTCTGGACAGTAGTCTCACATTGCACCAACATGTCATGAACATATGCAAGGCTGCATATCTTGAGCTGAGACGCATCCGCTCAGTTCTCAAATATCTTTCAGCTGATGCCACTAAAACACTTGTGTGTTCATTAGTACTTTCAAGACTGGACTATTGTAACTCAATTCTGTCTGGTTTATCTCAAGATCTGCTCCTGAAACTTCAAAAAGTTCGAAACACAGCTGCTCGGATCATACTTAGAGTACCACGATCAGAGCACACCTCCCCGCTGCTCTGTACCCTACACTGGCTATCCATTCGATCCAGAATCAAACACAGAATTTGTTCTCTGTGCTACGTTTCACTGTCTGACTCTAGTCCAATATACCTATCCGACCTCACCCAAGTGTACACACCAGCAAGATACTTAAGCTCCTCTTCTGACAATCGTACACTCATTATTCCCACTATAAAAACAAAGTCATATGGACAGCGTTCTTTTGCATAACAGGGCCCAGCAACGTGGAATGAATTGCCCATTGATCTTAGACACAAAGACACAGTGATCACATTCAGGAGGGCTCTCAAAACTCACTTATTTCGACGGCAAGAACAAACTTAAAGACCTAATAATGTTTCCTATCTTAAATATTCTCAGCATGTTTTTTAATGTTTTCTAATTTCATGGTGTTTGTTTTTGTAATCATATCATTATATGTTTTTTATCTTATAGGTGTTGTCTAACGTTGTAAAGCGCTTAGAGCTTCTAAAGATTAGGCGTTATACAAAGTCCTCATTATTATTATTATTACTAATATTCCCCTTCCCGTTTTGTTTGTATTAATTCGCCTATATGTTTGTAGTGATTTCCTTTGTTATTGTCTGCTCTTATTTATTACCAATTTAGTGGCTACAGTGACCCCGTGATTCTCAATGTTATTTTAGGCTAGACATGATAAGTAGAAAAGTCTTGTGAATTGCAGAAATTATTATTATTATTATTAATTATTATTACTATTATTAGTAAAACAAAAGAAAACGATGAGATAGAGACGATAAGATCGTTATATCAAACATTTTTAACATAATGTTATCTCATCATTGTTATTATTGATATTATTATTATTATTATTGATTGTTATTTTTATCTTTTTTATGACTTATTTATCCTGATTCTATAATGTAACTTAACCGTTCTCTCTCTTTCAAATGTTCTTTCTTGTTATTTTTATTATGAATTATCTCCCTTGTGACCTGATTCATTGTTCATCTCAGATATTATGTGTCCCCATAAATTTGATAATAATAATGATAATAATAATAATAATAATAATAATAATAATAATAATATGAAGAATAGTAATAATTATTATTTTGACTGCATTGGTATTGGCAATATTCCGGCACAGTTATGTTTGTATTTTGTATTATCTATTTAGTATAATGTTGCCTACAAGATAACACATTAGGTAGCGACCATTTCCCCATCATAATCTCCCCCCAAATATCAATTCAGCACAACCCCCATGAAGCCCCACCCAAATGAAGATAAACCAGGTAAAGACCCTAATAATATTAACTCGTATCGTCCCATCTCCCTCACTAATAACATATGTAAAATGATGGAAAGAATCTTAGCCAACAGATTAAAACACCACCTAGAAAGTAAGAAACTCATATCAGAAAACCAATGTAGCTTCCGTAACAGGCGCTCTACCACAGATCAACTTTTAAGACTAGAAGCGGATATCAAACTTGCTTTCAACACCAAAAGAAAATCAGACAGACAACTTATAGCAGTCTTCACTGACCTTGCAAAAGCGTTTGATCTTGTCTGGACCAAAGGATTGATTGCAAAAATCAACCACGTCGGAATTACTGGACGCATGTTTAACTGGATCGAAAACTTCCTAACAGGTCGCAAAATAGTCACCAGAGTAGGAAACACCACCTAAAACGAATACCCCCTTGAAAACGGTACCCCACAAGGGAGTGTGCTCAGTCCTACGCTATTTAACATCATGATTAACGACCTTGACCTCAACCTAGCGACAAAACGTGTTAACATTTCCCAATTCGCTGATGACAGCGGTATCTGGAGGACAGGAAGCCCTGCTAGCAATCAAGTAGTCACACAAATCCAGAAAAGCCTAGATAGTATAGGGAGATGGGCGGTTAAAAGGGCGTTTAAGATCTCACATGAAAAAAAAACGATAGCAATAATCTTCTCCCCTAAACGCAATAACCAGACAATTTACCCCAACTTCTATATTCAAAACCAGTTAATCAAATATGCTAACGTAGTAAAATTCCTAGATATATTCTTCGATAAGCATCTATCTTGGAAACACCAGATTGAACCACTAATTCAAAATTGCAATAAAGATATTAATCTCTTAAGAAATATTAAAGGGACAACCTGGGAATCCAGTCACGAAACCCTATTAACCATGTATAGATCACTTATAAGGTCGAAGCTAGATTATGGATGCCAAGTTTACAACTCAGCGAAACAAACATTACTGAACAAACTGGATACCATCCAAAGGAAAGCATTATCTGTTTGCACTGGCACTCTACCATCGACATCATTGGACGAACTTCAAGTCCTCACCGGTGAACTGCCATAAAAAAAAGAAGACAGGAAATGCTCCTCCGATACTCCAATCGATTAACAAATCAACCCGACTAGCATCCTATAAAAGTAACCATTAGCACATGCAACAAACCGTTTAACCGCAAACTAGTTCCTAACCCACCTTGCAGCAAACATATGCTAGAACTCAGGGAAAAGCTGCCAACACTTGCTCTACAAGAAGAGTACACTCCCTCCCCTGACCCCGCCCCATGGACAAACCCTATCCCTAGGATCAAACCTAGAGTCACCAATTATGGAAACAAATTGGAACAAGAATCTAAACTCAAAACCATTGTAGCAATGGAAATACAAGACACCTACTCTGGCTTCGTAAAATTTTTCACTGATGGATCCAAAACAACCGAACCCCCCAAACAGCAGCTGCAGCGGTTATTCCCGAATTCAACATAAAAATCGGATCCAGATTATAAGACCACTGCTCTACTTTCGCCACAGAGTTCTGGGAAAATAATAGAATCATTAAAATGGATTAAAGACCAAAAAGTTTCAAAAGCAGTTATCATCAGCGGCTCATTGAGTATAATAGAATCCATCAAATCTCTCAGCACCAAATCAAGAGAACAATTCTTGGCTAGAGCTTTTTATATGCTTAAGGAATTATCCACGGCGGATCAGAGAGTTGAATTCATGTGGATACCTTCGATTATAGGAATCCCTGGTAATGAGCTAGCCGGCAAAGTCGCAAAAAACATGTTAGGGAACCGTAAGACGGCCCCACTCAGATATAGCATAACAGAAGCCCAAAGCATAACAAGAAACTATATTAACCAGAAATGGCAGGGGCACTGGAACTCCACTGCCAAAGGCAGGATACTCTACTCCATTTTTAAAAAAACACCAATAGGTCCATCAAACCACTTAAAGTGAACAGCCCAGACCAATAAATTATCAATCGCATCGTAACCGGAAAAACAAAATTAGCAGGAAGTTTTGGCAAACATCTAGGCCCCAAGACTGCTAATATCAACTGTTATGACTGCAAAACCATTGAAGACCTGCCACATATATTCAATAACTGCTCAAAATATTAGGAAGCTAGAATTGAATTTCAAAAAGCTCAAAACAAAATGGGATCCACTACCACTTACCCAGATTTCCTTAAGAATAACAACCCGAACATAAATATGACCCACCAAAACATACTTAAATTCCTAAACACATCCAAGCTAAAATATGAAATAAGATATAAAACACCCTGAAGCATTAAATAAACAACCCAAACTCACTTAAACATAAATTCCCACTAGCAGATGGGCACCTGAGTGCTCAGCAAGGGTGTCCCTCTAGCTGAAAATAACAACCTGCAAAACTTACAAAACCCACCCAAATATTCTCTAAAACCAGATTAATATACATAGACAGACGGGCGCTTTTGATACGTCCCTAGGGACCTCAAATCTCAGCAAAGGTTCCTGTGCTCTTAAATCCCAAATATATCCTAAGAAACAAAAAGAATAGTTTAAAAAATATCTTATTCTCTGCTCTCTTCCTAGCCCTAATATGAAAGACAGCCAAAGTAATACTGCGGCCTAATTCTGTGATACAGACCATACTAACACTAGCACAGAGTTTTCCATCCAATGCAACCTAGCTCATCTTCAGAACAATTTCGGACACAAGAACCAAAACTCAAAATTCTGCAAGTACATCCATTTGGACCAGTACCCTGGAATGAGCGGACTCCTGCCTGCAGATGGTCGCCTGCCTTCCTGGTCACTACGTCCCTTGCCTGAGTCGGACACAAATAAGCGTGGAACGCGCGGATGAAACACCTAACATAAATAAAAGCAAAAATAAATGAATAGCGAGTGGCACTATGGTGTCCAAATCCTTACATAATTATATCAAGGGGCGTACAAGAACTACCCAGTCCAGCAGCTAGTAGAAGCAGCTAACTACAATTTTACGCATCACAGCTTCCATTTCCCTGAAATCATCTAGAGGAAAATGGACTGTGGAGAAATGTAAAGAAACAGACGAAAAACGGGGAACTTGTGCTTAAAAAGCCATTCTAAGGGCTACCATTATTGCGTTATCCAGGGAACCATTTTGGCTTGGTATCCCGTTTCTATAAAACTACTATGTACACTAACTTGATCCGTCAATCCACCGGTTCAAAATCCAAATCTTTTATGACCTAACAGGTACAAAACGTTTTATATGTTGTTAAAAATTTGTAGGGCATCTACAACGTACACTATGTACTAGAAATTTTGCGATTGTTAGGACGTAGGAAATTTGTACAACTTGTTTTGATTTGACCCAATTGCACAGGTGGCTAACACATTATTGGCATTTTTTATTGTCCATTAGTTGTTGTTGTTGTTGTTGTAGGGTTTTACGCCATTTTTCAACACACGATAGGCTATACATGGCGGCCAGTATTAATGGCGGAGGAAGAACCAGGAAAAACCCCGGAAAAAAACACCGACCCACGAGAAGCTACTGGCAAGCTTTCTCACATACCCATATTGGCCGAATCCACGCAGACAGAGGTGAGATGGCAGTAATCCGTAACGGAGAGCGTTTTAGACCACTCGGCCTCTCGGGGCCCCTTTGTCCATTAGTACAACTAGACTAAATTTGACTAGGTACGGGCTGGCGTTCTTGGGAGTGCCCGACATCCATGGCTGGCTTGCCGAGTTCCTTGCCCTCTTGCCTATCTCGGACATGGTATAACGGTGGAGATGTGGAACAATTTCCACCCGCCTAAAGCTAGGTGTCCCAATGTGATATCATCGTTGCAACCAATCGCAACGGGCGTTACGTACTGATTGGGTCGACACCTAGTACAGTCAATAACGGACTGAAATCAGCTCATTGTTAGCATGAGTGTGTGTTGGGTCCATTTCTACTCATGAAAGCCCTTCATTCAGGTCGTTAGAGACATATAGTTCTATGACCTGACGGCTAATTTAGCAGTGCTCCTTGAGCACATAAACGCCTGTGGGATGTGGCACTAATTCTTTCCCCCAGGAACATTTAGCATCAGGCTGTGCGGGAATAAACCCGTCGCACATGCCTTTCTGGGCGCACGCGATGTAAATCCAATCAATCAGTCAATCATTGTTGCCTACACTCACTCCAAGATCCTCAACGGCATTTTGTGCTAGACATAATGAGTAGAAAGGTCATGAGTAAATTTCAGAAACTAATGTCATGAATTTATTTATTGTCATTATTAATATTATTACCAAAGAATAAATTCACTAAATGCATGCTTTTCAACATAACGATCTGTCATCATTATTAATGTTGTTATTATTATTATTATTATTATTATCAGTATTTATATTTGTTATTGTTTTTTATGACTTATTTATCCTGACTAAATAATGTAAGTCCCATGCTTCTTTCTCTTTCAAGTGATTTCCATTGTTATTATTGTATGAGTTATATCCCTTATCAGTATAATAATAATAATAATAATAATAATAATAATATTAATGAGGACTTTGTAAAGCGCCTAATCTTTAGAAGCTCTAAGCGCTTTACAACATTAGACAACACCTATAACATAAAAAACCCATATATAATGATATTATTACAGAGAACAAACGCCATGAAATTAGAAAACATATAAATATGCTGTAGATATTTAAGGTAGGGAACATTATTAGGTCTTTAAGTTTGTTCTTGCAGTCGAAATAAGTGAGTTTTAAGAGCACTCTTGAATGAGATCACCGTGTCTTTGTGTCTAACTTCAGTGTGCAATTCTTTCCACGTTGCTGGGTCCTGGTATGCAAAAGAACGTTGTCCAGATGTTGTTGTTGTTGAGTTTAATTATAGTGGCGTGCGCACAATTGTGCATGTGCCACTTTTTTCTGACTGCACCGCAGCCTGCTAGTTGTTCCTGGGGAAGGGGATGGTGCCACCTCCCCCAGGCTTTTATGGTTTCAAGGAACCCTGATAGTTTGGCCTCAATCTGTGGGTCCATAAAGGTCCCTACAGTTGAATGGTTGGCTGTCATTAGTGGGAAGGAGAGCTCAGGAACGGTCCTGCTTGCTTTACATCGCTGGTATCTTGTTGCATTTGCCTGGTGTTTCTTGCAATTTTTTTTTTCTTATTTTTTTTTCTTTCTTCAAAATGTTCTAAAAGGAGGGGGGATGTTCTATGCTGTTTATAGAGGTTCTTAGTAGAAAACATGTATGAAGAGAGATTTTCAAGGTTATTATGGTATTATTAGTCGAGGTGTTTAGGGTGGGTTTCCTACGTTATGTTATTTATAAGTTTTTAGATATTACCTCTTTAAGTTATTTATTGATTAATGTTTTTAGAGATTGAATGTTATTTATACTTTATTTAGCAAGAGACCGGAGTCCTAGCCGATTACACGGTTCGTTAAGGACATCTAGGACCGGAATCCTAGCTGATTACTCGGTTCGTTAAGGACATCTAGGACACCCGATTTTGCGGTTTCCTTAGTATTTTTATAGGTGCTTCGTAAGTGAATTATTTATTAATACTTTTATAAAATTGAATGATATGTTATGGGTTTTTATGTGGTGGCTTCTAAATTTATTTAGCTAGTTACTGGGTCTTTTGGTTTTGTGGGGATAGTAATTATAGTTTGTTCCTAAGTCCTGCTGAGTCTATGAATTGATTTATATTATTATATGCTGATTGTTTATTTTTATTAGAGTCCATAAGTAACTCTGGGTATGTGTGTGGTGATCCAATCTCTTTTTGGTTTTTGATAAATATTTTCCGAGCGGGTTGATATTTTGGGCATATATTGAATACGTGGTGTAGATCTTCGGTGGTGTGGCAGTTAAAGCAGTTAATGGTTGCTGGTTTGGGTCCTATAAACCTTCCAAAACTGCTTGCTAGTTTAGTTTTTCCAGTTATTATCCTGTTTATGGTTTTCTGTTCTAAATAGATACTCTTAGGTAGCTGTATGTTCCTATCTACGGTTTTTGGGGTTTCATGGTGCTTTTTACCTTTTGTGGAGGAGTTCCAAAAATCTTGCCATGTTTGGTCTATATATGTTTGTGCGAAGCTTATTGCTTCTGTAGAGCTATAGTTAAGCTTGATAGAGTTTTGATCTCCTGGTTTGGATTTTGCAACTTTGCCTGCTGTTTCGTTGCCAGAGATTCCAATGTGCGAGGGTATCCACATGAGCTCGACTAATTGATGTGCTGTGGTGATATCGTCGATTAATTGGCATGCTCTGTCGAGGAATTGTTCCCTAGAGTGTGTATTGCGATTTTGGATCGATTTGATAACGCTTAGGGAATCGTTTATAATGACTGCTTTAGGTATTTGGTTGTCTTTGATCCATTGTAGTGATTCAAGTATAGCCCAGAATTCAGTGGTGTAAATGGAGCAATAGTCAGGTAATCTGGATCCCGTTTGTATATTGAATTCAGGGATGACTATTGCTGCTGCTGTTCTTGGTGGGTTGTTTGTTTTTGATCCATCGGTATATATTTTAACATAGTCCGGGTATTTTTGGTTGATTTCCTTTACCAGTACAGGTTTTAGTAAGTTTTCTTGTCCTTCTTTATTGCCTAATTTGGTAGCTTCAGTGTTAATCCTTGGTGGTTTTTTGTAACCATGGTGATTTGTTTTGGTCTTTATTGTTTGTTACCTGTTTTTTTAGTAGAGGTATCTTTTTTTTCATGAGATATTTTGAAACCCCATTTGTCCGCCCATCTCCCTATGTTGTCTAGGCTCTGCTGGATTTCTTTAACTACTGTGTTATTGGCAGGATTTCCATTCCTCCATGTGCCACTATCATCTGCAAATTGTGACAAGTTTATTTTTGCGGAGGCTGCATTGAGGTCAAGGTCGTTTACCATTAGGTTAAATAGTAAGGGACTTATTACACTGCCTTGCGGTGTTCCATTTTCAAGTGAAAATTCTTCCGAATGGGTGTTGCCTATTCTTGTGGTAATTTTCCGGCCTGTGAGAAAATCGCCAATCCAGTTGAACAAGCGTCCAGTTATTCCAAATTGGTTTCCAGATGACTTCATTTTCCAGATGACTTCGTTTTCGTAGTGGGAATAATGAGCATACGATTGTCAGAAGACGAGCGTAAGTATCTTGCTGGTGTGTACACTTGGGTGAGGTCGGATAGGTATGTTGGACTTGAGTCCGTCAGTGAAACGTAGCACAAAGAACAATTTCTGTGTCTGATTTTGGATCGAATGGATAGCCAGTGTAGAGTACAGAGCAGCGGGGAGGTCTGCTATGAGTATGATCCGAGCAGCTGTGTTTTGAACTTTTTGAAGTTTCTGAAGTAAATATTGAGATGAACCAGACAGAATTGAGTTACTATATTCCAGTCTTGAAAGTACTAATGAACACACAAGTCTTTTAGTGGCATCGACTGAAAGATATTTGCGAATTGGGCTGATGCATCTCAGCTCAAGATATGCAGCCTTGCATATGTTCATGACATGTTGGTGCAATGTGAGAGTGCTGTCCAGAGTAACACCTAGTTTCGTACTGATTGTGTGAATTTAATGTTGGTGTTGCTGATATTTATTGTTTGAGGTAAAGGATGTGAATTAGAAACAGAGGTAACACGGGAAGATATGAAATAATTTGCTTTGAGGAATGATTGTGTCAAATTTGTAACGTTAACATCGAAAACGACGAAAATAGTTATCACCTTTGCATATAAACAACATGATACTAGTAAAATTCTGATGACTAATTTAGCAATGTTTACTATAAAAGCCTCAAAGAGTAGAGAAACCGTTTTATCAATGACTCCTGCTAGATAAGACTCTAGATCAATATTTCTTTTGAGATCAGCACAAAAATAAGCTATCAGCTGCTATTGATACCTTTTGTAGTATGTACTTTAATTTCACACCTATAAATGGAACATTCCAATGCAAGATATACCAAGCTTCATACTTTTTGGTAGTATGTACTTTAATTTCACACCTATAAATGGGACATTCCAATGCAAGATATACCAAGTTTCATACTTTTTCGTAGTATTTACTTTAATTTTACACCTATAAATGGGACATTCCAATGCAAGATATACCAAGTTTCATACTTTTTCGTAGTATGTACTTTAATTTTACACCTATAAATGGGACATTCCAATGCAAGATATACCAAGTTTCATACTTTAATTTCACACCTATAAATGGGGCATTTTGTGCCTTGCTTACATAATGCTTATCATGAATTTATATAAGGTTCCTATGCGCGGTCTGCGCAATTCTCACTGATATTCATATCTTTGGATGACGCACGGTATGCCCAACCTGTAGAATCATTCTGCAGAAGAACCATTAGAAAATGGAACACGTTTTCTTGCGTAAATTGCATATTATAATGCAACATGATAATATTCTATCTTGATTTCATTATTCTTGTAGGTTTGATAATTTTCCATATATGGATTTAATTTTGAGCAGTATACCTCAAGCATAACGGCAAATTAAACTAAGCTATGTCAAGTGCTTAATTTGAGTTAGAAAATATGATATACACATGTCTCTCACTGAAATATGAAACATGTATACTGTAATGATATATTTGGTACATGTATGCTGTAATGATATATTTGGTACATGCAATGCTGTAATGATATATTTGGTACAGTTTAGATGGCTGAAACTGTTGCACCAAAAACAAAATTAATAAAATTGGAGCAGAACCAAATGCAGATCAGGACTACCTATACATTGGTGTTGTACGTATCGAAATGTATCCACACATGGAGTCAAATAGCTGTCATCAGAAACTTTAATTATAAATTACTATATAGAAAAGTTTGAACACAATGAACCAGACTTGACTGAAGATATTATTTATTTCATTGTTCGTGTGCATTTAATTCTTTCATTTTGTTTTCAAAATTTTTTATTGAATAAGATGTGTCCAAATAACAATGACTACATGTAAAGGTATAACCAATTGTGTAAACAACTGGGTCATATAATACAGAAGAACTTGTCTTGACCCCAACATTCTTCTTCAAATTTATTATTGTAATAAAACCACATGTATGCCTCCTAAGTCCAGTTTTGGTGTACCTAGTAACTATAACAAAATCTTTCTGATGCAAACTATTATTTATCCAAACATACCATTTTTTTTCATAATCAGAAACAATAATCTGTATAAAAGCTGAGACAAGAGAAATTGGATAGTTTTATTAATAAAGGTCATTGTGCCTTACAGAATCAAGTAATAGGAAAACAAATTAAAACTTCAGATGCACACATTTCAAGATGCATAATGCTATGATTAGATGACATGTTTTAAATTTCAAAAACCAAAACAATATTTCCGAACTCTACAAATGTGAACAATTTTATACAAATCGTATTTTGTAGGAAACTAAGTTTCCAAGCGTGAATCAAGTATTATGTTCAAAATAGCTGCAATGTTTAATCTTGGTGAATAGATTCATTTAGTAAACTAGACCAAATTAATCAGCGCTTAAACCATCAGTAAACAGACGGGGAAGAGAGTAAGAGACATTTTTGTGAAACGTTTTCTTTTCATTTTACAATTTCTATGCTGAATTGACCAGTCTCGAACTACTTTCCTTGTGCATAGCTACAATTTCTCAGTCGAATTTGTAAGAAAATGGATAATTGCTGAGCAAAATTTAAAACAAAAGAATCTAAAGGAAAGTCAAAAGATTTTCCTTAAGTTAGAATGTGTTTCTTTTTAAGGATTTAATTACATGTTAGGAGGCTAGTTAGGACTCCTTTTTATTTACATGTACCCAAGCACATATTTGTTTTCTCCCATCCCATCTTAAGTATTACATATCAAGAATAAATAAAAACGCTTCTAATTTTAATATCCTTTACTTTATACTGATGCAGGAGTACAGAAATATTTATTGTCTGAAAAGAATTTACAAATGTCAGTAGATTTCTGGTTATTCAAACTATAAAATATTTCATTTTAACTTGTGACCAGTTTCTTGATCAAACCAATCCCAACTCAGGGTCTGACAAGATTTCGAATGAATAAATTTTATTTCGAAAAGGAACATTTGTTATGTACAGATACATTCAATGATTAGTAATTGTTTTAAATGGAGAAAGGATAAAAATTATTTTTGGAAGAAATATTTTGTCGTGTTACGAGTGATATATAGACAAGCGTGTGTTATCTTTTTGATATATATACAAAAGAATTTACCTTCAACTATACAATTGTGAATTCTATTTTATGTATTAAAAGTAAATATCCTACCATTTTTGGATTTTTAGTCACACGAACAGTGAAATGTAATTGTGAAAAAACAAAATTATGATTTTGTTTTTTTTATGTTTTAAAGATAAATTTTCAGTCATCAAAAGAAAAAGAATTTCCTCACAAATTTAAAATGTTTTCAAATCAATTGTTGATAGATTATGCTAATGGTAGATATAGTAAATAACCAGTCATCCATACGTGGGACAAAACTTGACAGTATCTTAACTGTGTTTCAACTAAATAATCAACTGAACCCTAAACTTATTAATCTGCGTCTGACTTCCCACAAGATAGTTCCCTTCTAAAGACAAACCAACCAAACATATATTAAATCCACAGGAAGAATAATGTTCATCAATTTTGAGTGTGCAAATATACATTCTGCAAGAAGTATAAATTGCTGTCTGGACTGGGATACCAAACGAATAGTAAAGGTTGACTAAATTAGTGGGCAATCACTCATAGAGGAACACCAATAGAATACATAAATGGCCACAAATTCTCAACTAAAAATTGGTTATCATTCCATTTTGCCAATTTACTTGAACAGACAGCCACTTGAACAGCCAACTTTGACCACGATAAAATAATCAAAAAGCAGTTACTACAAATCCAAAAATATACTCATCCCCACAATGTTAGCTATTGTTTCTTATTCAAACCTAGAGGTAGAGGAGGGGTGGGGTAGAAAATGATTCCCTCTCAGAAGAATAATTGCCAACCTGATGCATGAAGGGGTTACCAGTTTTGAATCGCACCTGGCTCTCATCATACTTTGTATATTTGCTTGAACAACTTCCCTAATGAACAGCTAGCCTCTGTGATGGTTTGATTTGACAGGAAATGAGAATTTACCCCGAAATATGAAAACATGCGTATTCCAAACAGCAGAGTGCGAAGACAGGGGAAACGGGATTAAACTTTGTTATTAATTCTTGGATTCACGGATCTCTGAAAAGCTTCATTGAAATGGTGATAACATATTTCAAGTTATTTAACCTTGGAATTGAAGAAACATGGCTGAAATTTATGTAATATTTCAAAGCCACGTCGAAAATAAAGCATACAAAGACGATTTCTGCAATGAATAAAATAATCATTTTCGAACCTTTTACCAACTGGTGACCATTTTTATTATTCAAGATGTAAAATTGAATGTTAATTCGATTTTTTTAAATATTGCAGAGAGCATTATGAAGCAAAATGAAACAACCTGCTATGTAGTTTTTATAAGTTTTCATTTTGTTTTGTATAGATGAAATATTATTTACATTAATTACATGAGCTATTTATATTATGGAATTCAAATCATGGAGATGTCCAGTTCACAAAAGCAAGGGGAAGGAAATATATAAAAATGTGCAGAATTCTCTGCAATGGACTATATGTCTTCTTTTAGTTCAATCGCGATTGCAACCGTTTTGTTTTAACCCAAAGTTATTTAAAACAAACAAAAGTAAAATAAGAATTGTGTTCTCAAGAAATAAATTTTGATTTTAGCTTCCTGTACAGCTAATTTCTCTACACTGTTTTCATCGAATCACCAACTTCGTCATGAAATACAATCAATGGAAAAAAGTTTAAACTACCTTACCACAACGTCAATATTTTCTTAAATTTCACACTCATCATAACAATAGATCTTGAAATCATTGGAACCAAATCCTAAAATTCTACATCAAAGTTGATAAAGACTATGTTTTGTAGTAAGTATATCATGGGAGTATTTGCGTTTTATTTTTATTATTAGAGCTTTATCTTTGTTTTTGTTTCCTGATCATTCACACACAATTAAAGTCTGAAAAAGTCATGCATAGGAAAACATGGTTACGAAGAAATTTATACTGCATGTAAAATAATTTGTGTTCAATAAAATATTTATGTCAATACCTACATCAGGATGTAATAATTCTATATCAAAGAATTATAAGCAAACCTACTGTGGTTACATGTAATTAGTTAAACAAACTTCCTGTACATAACATATCAAGGCAAGTGATGAAAATTCATGTTGTTTACATGAATAAATTTAAATATTAAATAACAAGATCAAAAAAGAATAATACTCAAGAAGTGAATTGCAACACGTTTTGTTTAAAAAAGCATACGCTAAACATTTCACATGTAGATGCGATCATTGTGAATGAAGGAAATGAAAATTTAAATTTGAGTCAAATATATTTTCATAGTGAAATCAAAGACCGACGATAGAGAGATTCAGAAGGATTGCCTCTTATGAATAATTTTACAATGGAATTTACATCAGCAAATTTTTCATAATACAACATAAAGAAATGCGTAACTTAGATTTAGAAGTAGTTTTGACAATGGCAATACATTAAAATTTAAGAAAAAATGCTACAATTATATTCTGGCGGAAAAAGATACCTGAAAATCTGAAAAAGAAAAGGAAAATGTTATTAATTTTTTTCATTCAATATCATGTACAATCAAAAATGTCCAGTCAAACAGATAAATATTAAAAGGATATTACAATTCAAAAAGCGACAATTATATGCAATATATGGGATATATTTGTTAAAGAATCTCCCGTCCACCCACCTATACTGGTTACCGCTAAATATTTCTTTAAAACAATAGACATTTGACATCTGTAAGCGCTAATAATTCTTCACTGACAAGTATATACCTGAAAAAAGTTGCTTTCTCCGGACAGGTAATCCAGTACAATCATATTGTAATACCTAACTCAACATACCAAAATGCTTGGCACTATTAAAAACTACATTCCTTTTCCAATAGAAATAATAATAATGATGCTGTAAAAACATGAAACAAAGTCAGAAAAACATGAGGCAGTTCACCAGGTTGTAATACCTTAATGGTATTGTGAATGGAGTTTTGCATGCATTGTCCAATTAATGTCTGAAGATTATTTGATGATTACACGTTGAGATGTGAGATGATGTTTGACCTACGAAACTTTGGCATATTTGATCATGTTATTTTTATCTGTCACTGGAAACATCTACCACGTGTGAATTACTTCTTGCATTCCTGAACGTATGCCATCCACCGACCATTGTTTAGGTCGCCATCTGCATCTCTTATAAATGTGTACTCTGTGTTTTATACTAAATATGAGTATATAACATTGCTCTGGTCCTCGTTATGTCACGCTGTTTTCATGAGTATTAATGAATTCGTCAAGGAATTCATTTAAAGACATCATCAGTTCTACAAGCCCTGGGATATCAACATTAAGTGGAAAGAAGTTTGCATAATAGCAGTCATTGTGCCATATTCATTTTTATGTTGGACCATGCGTGTGTCGTGCTGGAATTTCACATGGATAGTTTAGGAAATGAATTATCTTACCTTCCATGATTTTGGAATATCAAAGCCAGAAATATGATGCTAGTCCATAAATTAGAGACTTCAACCATCCGGTGGAGTTTTATTGCCGAAACAGCGGAGATGCAGGATAGTAATGGAATCAATGTGCCCAGCCAAAGAATCACATTTCTCTTGTCATACTTTTGTTGAGCAATAAGTTAAAACTAATGTTACTGTTTATTGTTGTAAGAGTAGTGAATGGGGACGATTCAGGGTCAATAGGACTTATCATTAAAAACACCCCTGGGACGATATAGGGACTATGTAAATTTAACATGGAGAAAAATCGTGGGACTGTATAGGGACAATGGGAATTAACATGGGGGAATAGTTCGTGGGACTGTCTGGGGACAAGGGGAATTTAACATGGGGAATAAATCGTGGGACTGTCTAGGGACAATGGGAAATTTAACATTACGGAAACCCCTGGGGGGATATAGCCTCAAGGGAATTTAACATGGGAAAAAGTCTTGGACAACTCTAGCCTCAAGGGGAATTTAACATATGGAAATTGAACATGGTGGGTCTGTATAGCGTCAAGGGGAATTGAACATGGTGGGACTGTTTAGGGACAATGATGGTAGAGGGTCAAACACAACAGAGACAGAGACATACATACACTAGTACAAGCGTGAGATTTATATATAAAGCATTACCAATACCTGAAATCTTGCTGGGGTGTTCAAAAATTTGCATAATTGTAATGATGCTATAAATAGCTATAATCAAGGAAATGCTCAACGACAAAATGGATGTGACTAAAAGTAACGCTAAAATGACGAAATTGTCCCAGAATTTAAAGGAAAATAAACATATCCCCGAAAAGTAAGTTACAATGGTTTAGACTAAAATCGATAAAATTAGTAACTACTTACAATATCAACTTGTGTGACGATCGTGGATAAACACCCATGTATCTATTTATAGCTATAATCAGCTGAAATTCCTATGAAATCTCACTATCTATTTTATAGCTACAACTTGTGGGTTATTCCTTTGGAAAATCCCACTATCTTTTTATAGCCTCAGCTTGAGTGACGTTCCTGTTTATGAACTCTAATACATATGTATAGCTACAACCTGTGGAAATCCCCAAGTCCATATTTATAGTCTCAAAATTTCCAGCGTCAGTGACGTAACTGTACTGAACACTAGGGGATAAATGGCAACAGTGTTGCAAGTGGCTGACCTGAATACGCGCTACTGTAGGTAGATAGAGTGTATTTGACAGGGATAAAGTGAGTTTTATAGGAACAAACAGAGACCAATACACACACACACACACACACACACAACGTACGCGCGCAGACATACGCGCGCACACACATACACACACACACTATAAAATGGATAAAATTAGTAACTACTTACAATATCAACTTGTGTGACGATCGTGGATAAATACCTATGTATCTATAATCAGCTGAAATTCCTATGAAATCTCACTATCTATTTTATAGCTACAACTTGTGGGTTATTCCTTTGGAAAACCCCACTATCTTTTTATAGCCTCAGCTTGAGTGACGTTCCTGTTTATGAACTCTAGTACATATGTATAGCTACAACCTGTGGAAAACCCAAAGTCCATATTTATAGTCTCAAAATTTCCAGAGTCAGTGACGTCACTGTACTGGAAACTAGGGGATAAATGGCAACAGTGTTGCAAGTGGCTAACCTGAATACGCGCTACTGTAGGTAGGCAGGTAGAGTGTATTTGATAGGGATAAAGGGAGTTTTATAGGGACAAACAGAGACCAACACACACACACACACACACACACACACCGCAGAGGGAAGAAGAAAAAACAAACCCAAAATATACTATTCACACAGGGAAGAGGAAAAAAACCAACAAATATACTATCCAGACGTTCTTACACACACACACACACACACACACACACACACACACACACACACAGAGGGAAGAGGAAAAAACAAACCCCAAATATACTATCAACACAGAAGGGAGATAATACAAACCCCAAATAAACTATCCACACAAACGTACGCGAACGCATACAAACCCCAAATGTACTATCCACACAAACGTACGCAAACGCATACAAACCCCAAAATATACTATCCATACAAACGTACGCGAACGCATACAAACCCCAAAATATACTATCCATACAAACGTACGCGAACCCATACAAACCCCAAATATACTATCCACACAAACGTACGCGAACGCATACAAATCCCAAATATACTATCCATACAAACATACGCGAACGCATACAAACCCCAAATATACTTTCCATACAAACGTACCCGAACGCATACAATTCCCAAATATACTATCCACACAACGTCGCTAACGCGGACAAACCCCAAATATACGATCTACACTCGGGAGGAAGAAGAAAAAAACAACCAAATATACGATCTACACAACGTACGCGAATACACACACACACACACACACACACACACACACACACACACAGAGGGAAGAGGGATAAAAAACAAACCCCAAATATACTATCCACACAGAAGGGAGATAATACAAACCCCAAATATACTATCTACACATGGAAGAGGAAGAATACAAATCCCATACCTACTATCCACACGGAGGTGAGATGTAAATAAAATAAACCCCATATCTACAATCTACGCAGAGGGAAGAAATAAATAACCCAATATACACTATCCTCAAAGAGGGAAGAGGAAAGAGCCATAATATACTGACCACACAGAGGGAAGAAGAAAACCATTATACACTATCCACACGGAGTGAAGAAATAACCCTTTATATTTACTATCAACATAGAATGAAGAAAATAACCCATTATATTCCATCAACACAGTGAAGAAGAAAAAGTTTTTTGAAAGCACCTAAGCCCTCACTTGCAATGACCAACTCTGCCAAGCACCTACACCCCACCCCACCCCAACACTACAAAACCCATTTAACCCGTTATTTTATGGCATCAGTGTGTGATTTAGGAAACATCAAGACACAAAATGATGGATGAATAGACTGACTATTGTTTACCGACTTGCATGCCTAAAGAGCGTGCGTGAAGGAAAACATCCTTTCATTTCAGTTCTAACTAAAACATGTTCCAGAGGGATAGACATAGGTGAAAGAGCACAATTTCATAAAGTGTGAGTAAAAAACAAATCACGCCATCCTTATTATAGAATATCAAGACTAAGAGACACTTACGTTTTCTTTCTGGTCTATTCTCTTTTAGAAGGTATTATGAAATCTCACATCAGGGCCAACGCATCGGCTCACATTGTCAATTTTTCCATTTCCATGTCTTTACTGGCACAAGTTCTTCATCATCTTCAATTTCTTCTTCTTCTGAACCCCTCTTCTCTGTTTCGTTTTGTTTCTGTTTCTTCTCTTTTCTCGTAGGGCACTCTGAATCCCAGTGTCCTTTCTCCCGACAACGATGTTAGGTATCTTGACTTTTGTCTCTCTTTCTTAGACGAAGCAGGTATTCTGGAGACAAATACCCATTTACCTTTGCAGATATAGCAAACTTCATTAGCACTTACACACTTTCGTATGACTCTCATCAAATCAACGACCAAAAGAGTAAGTTTTGTTGCCACTTTCGCATGTGAATTATGCTTTCGTATGACTTTTAGCCAATATTTGACCAGCAGGTCGATCTGTGCTGACTCTTCCATCTTCTTGATCGTTTGAGAGTGGAATGAATACTCTGACGCTAAGACACTCTCCCTATATACAGGGACCTGCTGCGTATGAAACCTAGTCAAATGTAATGTTGCAATAAGATGAAACGATTTCATTGAGAAAGTAAAAGGCAATGATGTACCGTATCGCCTCACACAAAACCTGAAGTGTTAGTTCAGATCCGTGTCAGCGATTTCGGAGACGACATAACTGAGCTTTAATCAATGCTCTCCATTATGCCACAAAACCACGAGTCCTGATTCACGCCAAAAGAAATTTCGTTCGGTCCATAAAAAATAGTATCACATCTGAGAAACGCAAAAACGAACTTCCAGAAAACGTTCGCGTACGTTTGTGTGGATAATATATTTGGGGTTTGTATGCGTTCGCGTACGTTTGTATGGATAGTATATTTTGGGGTTTGTATGCGTTCGCGTACGTTTGTATGGATAGTATATTTTGGGGTTTGTATGCGTTTGCGTACGTTTGTGTGGATAGTACATTTGGGGTTTGTATGCGTTCGCGTACGTTTGTGTGGATAGTTTATTTGGGGTTTGTATTATCTCCCTTCTGTGTTGATAGTATATTTGGGGTTTGTTTTTTCCTCTTCCCTCTGTGTGTGTGTGTGTGTGTGTGTGTGTGTGTGTGTGTGTGTGTAAGAACGTCTGGATAGTATATTTGTTGGTTTTTTTCCTCTTCCCTGTGTGAATAGTATATTTTGGGTTTGTTTTTTCTTCTTCCCTCTGCGGTGTGTGTGTGTGTGTGTGTGTGTGTGTGTGTGTGTGTGTGTGTGTGTTGGTCTCTGTTTGTCCCTATAAAACTCCCTTTATCCCTATCAAATACACTCTACCTGCCTACCTACAGTAGCGCGTATTCAGGTTAGCCACTTGCAACACTGTTGCCATTTATCCCCTAGTTTCCAGTACAGTGACGTCACTGACTCTGGAAATTTTGAGACTATAAATATGGACTTTGGGTTTTCCACAGGTTGTAGCTATACATATGTACTAGAGTTCATAAACAGGAACGTCACTCAAGCTGAGGCTATAAAAAGATAGTGGGGTTTTCCAAAGGAATAACCCACAAGTTGTAGCTATAAAATAGATAGTGAGATTTCATAGGAATTTCAGCTGATTATAGATACATAGGTATTTATCCACGATCGTCACACAAGTTGATATTGTAAGTAGTTACTAATTTTATCCATTTTATAGTGTGTGTGTGTATGTGTGTGCGCGCGTATGTCTGCGCGCGTACGTTGTGTGTGTGTGTGTGTGTGTGTGTATTGGTCTCTGTTTGTTCCTATAAAACTCACTTTATCCCTGTCAAATACACTCTATCTACCTACAGTAGCGCGTATTCAGGTCAGCCACTTGCAACACTGTTGCCATTTATCCCCTAGTGTTCAGTACAGTTACGTCACTGACGCTGGAAATTTTGAGACTATAAATATGGACTTGGGGATTTCCACAGGTTGTAGCTATACATATGTATTAGAGTTCATAAACAGGAACGTCACTCAAGCTGAGGCTATAAAAAGATAGTGGGATTTTCCAAAGGAATAACCCACAAGTTGTAGCTATAAAATAGATAGTGAGATTTCATAGGAATTTCAGCTGATTATAGCTATAAATAGATACATGGGTGTTTATCCACGATCGTCACACAAGTTGATATTGTAAGTAGTTACTAATTTTATCGATTTTAGTCTAAACCATTGTAACTTACTTTTCGGGGATATGTTTATTTTCCTTTAAATTCTGGGACAATTTCGTCATTTTAGCGTTACTTTTAGTCACATCCATTTTGTCGTTGAGCATTTCCTTGATTATAGCTATTTATAGCATCATTACAATTATGCAAATTTTTGAACACCCCAGCAAGATTTCAGGTATTGGTAATGCTTTATATATAAATCTCACGCTTGTACTAGTGTATGTATGTCTCTGTCTCTGTTGTGTTTGACCCTCTACCATCATTGTCCCTAAACAGTCCCACCATGTTCAATTCCCCTTGACGCTATACAGACCCACCATGTTCAATTTCCATATGTTAAATTCCCCTTGAGGCTAGAGTTGTCCAAGACTTTTTCCCATGTTAAATTCCCTTGAGGCTATATCCCCCCAGGGGTTTCCGTAATGTTAAATTTCCCATTGTCCCTAGACAGTCCCACGATTTATTCCCCATGTTAAATTCCCCTTGTCCCCAGACAGTCCCACGAACTATTCCCCCATGTTAATTCCCATTGTCCCTATACAGTCCCACGATTTTTCTCCATGTTAAATTTACATAGTCCCTATATCGTCCCAGGGGTGTTTTTAATGATAAGTCCCATTGTCCCTGAATCATCCCCATTCACTACTTGTAAGTTATTGGTTATATATAACTTGTTATTTTACTTTAATGTGCGAAATAGTATGCATTTGATAGGGACTATTTCTAACCGTATTACGACTCATTACATCAGCAGTACGTTGTACTCTCGCTCGATTCGCATCGAAATTCACTTGTCCGTTTCGTTCATTTCTACTTAATCATAGGTATGAGTATATAAATAAGATTAAAATTAAACACGCACACCAGGGCCATTGAGAGGACAACTTAACTATGTCTAAATATTGTGTGCAGAGGGATTTTTCCATTCAGTTTGAACAGTTTACTAGGTTACCGCCTTCGTTAACCCTGAGAAGGACAAACACTGATTGGCTAACTAAGGTCATGTGACGTGAATAAGGGTCTATAAATATCAGTGCAGACAGTGCACTGGCAGATATTTGTCAGAGCGATAAAGTATTAACATCTAAGTAGTAAAGAATTACGGCCATATATTCTAAAACCATCACTTATACATTTTTACATAACCGATATTAACTTTGACACTTTAAAATCCCCAAAATCTCTCTCTACCAATACATACTAATCCGCCATTTGCACTCCTTTGAACAGGGATCGCTATGCAATCTGATTGGCTATTGGTCACATGACCTTTTCTATAAATATCACCGCGTACGTGTACTGGAGAGTTTCACTTGTCCAGCGTTCAGAGGGGATGACAGTAAAGCATCACGTGACATTGTACCCATTTAATCTACTCTATGTCTCAAGCTATGTTAGATAAAGATAGTCAAATTGCATTGGTTAGTCCCAAATGAAATTTGCTAGGCTTGCTGTAATTACGGGGATTCCAGTATTTATTTAATTTTCATGAGATTCCATAAGGCCGGTGTAGTGTTAAATTTTGACCCTCGTTGAATTCTGACCCTCCGGGTCTGCTTTTAACGTTGAAAGTTGACCCAGGGTCAGTTCTTAACGTTGAATTTTAATTTTCACAGTCGTTGAAAACTGATCGCAGCGTTGAATTTTGATCAGATTTCCGGGTCATTTTTTAAGTTATGCATACATGGGTTTATGAATTGTCAATAAGGAAATGCTTAGTATGTATAAAATCGACAAAAGCAATGTAAAGCAGTACATGTAGTAATGAAATTATGAATATAGTTATCTTCCATATTTGAAATGGATATAATGTAATTTTGTTTGTACTTCGCCTGCTGCGTTCCATCAAGCAATCAATGACCCTCTTCGAGCCTTAACCAAACAAAATCAACCATGGAAATGGAATGAAAAACGATAAAGCGTTTGAAAACTCAAACAGAATTTAATAAAACAACGCAATAATAGCGTAATTCGATCCTAATAAGGAACGCAATTACTTGTACATGCAATTCCTGTCGGTCTAGGCACATTATTAACTAATAATGGAAAGATTATTGCCTACGCCTGTAGAGCACTTTCAGATGTAGACCAACATTTAAAGAAAGACATCAGAGTAGTATAGTGGGACGATAAGGCGATAATGGGAATTAGCATTACAAACCACCTTGGGGCGATATGGCGACAAGATTTATAGCGACAATGGGAATTAGCATTACAAACCACCCACCAACGATATGGCGACAAGAGTTATAGCGACAATGGGAATTACCATTACAAGGTCGCTTGGGACGATATAGCGACAAGTACTTTGAAGTACAACCTGGGCCTGTATAGCGTCAAGGGAAAATTAACATAGGAATATATCATGGGCCTGCCTAGCGTCAAGGGGAAATAAACATGGGAATATATCGTGGATTATAAACACTGATACCACATTTAAAAAATAATTTTTTTTGGAGGGCTAGGCATGAAAGTCATTTGGTTCTCCTGCTTTTTCTTCTTCTACTTTCTCCATTTCTTTATCCATCTCCTACATTTTCCCAATATTCCTTTCTTTTTGTGTTCCGACTCAGGAATCCAGTCTGGATGACCTATCGCTCTACATTTCTCCTGGACATTCATCCAGTTTTTGTTCATTCTCTCAAATGCTTTTTTTTTCTTTCTGTTCTCTTGTTCTTTCCTATCTTTTGCCCATGTGTCTTTAACGTTCTTGAGTTCTTCTTCCAAGACCCTTTTCATAATTTCTTCTGCTTTATGGACTTGGTCCCGTCCCCTTTTGACATAAGCCCACTCTGTCAAATTGAAGATATCATCCAAAAACAAAAAAAAAAAAAAAACCACCTGACTTTGATAACAATTTCAAGAGACTGCTTCAATGTTTCGACTCTTACATATTCAGGCGAGATGAAACCTCTCAACTTCTTTACCTCTTCTTCTATCATCCCTTCAATGTTCTCCCTGGCTATTTTCAGATTGTTTGCAAAGTCCAAACTGCCTGGGAACTTCCATTCTCTTTCAAGTCTTTCCACTACATACTCCGGATCTATCATCCAATACCAACTCTCCTTCAACTGGTTAAACAAGTCAGATACTGCTACCATCTTCTTTTCGCTTATTCTGTAGAATGGCGCGAATGACGGGCCCTTTTTACATTTATGTCTAAAGCACGGACGTGAAGGAAAACATCTCATACTTTTGTCTTCTCATATTATCTACTATTCACACAAAGGTAATGAGACAAAAAACTATCCACATTATATACTATCCACACACGCAGAGATGCCAAATCAAACCCCAAAATCTGCCATCCACACACGCCAAGAAGCAGAAACAAACCCACCATTTACTATTCACACACGCATAGATGCCAAATCAAACCCCAAAATTTACCATCCACACACGGGAGAAGCTAACAACATAACCAGAATCTACTATCCACACACGCTGAGAAGCAGAAACATAACCATAATATACTGTCCACACACGCTGAGAAGCCAAATCAAACCCAAAATTTACCATTCGCACACGTAAAGAAGCAGAAACAAACAAACCATTTACTATCCACACACACAGAGATGCCAAATTAAACACAAAATCTACTATCCACACACGCGGAGAAGTCAAATCAAACCCAAACTATACTATCCACACACGGGGAGAAGCCAAATTAAACCCTAACTATACTAGTCACACACACCGGGAAACAAAGACAAAACCCAATTATACTATTAACACAAAAGGAAAGTTAAACAACCACACACTCTGCTATCCACACAAACCTACGTGAGCGCTTACAAACCCCAATAATCTACTATCCACACACGGAGAAGCAGAAACATAACCATAATATACTATCCACACACGCTGAGAAGCCAAAACATAACCACAATATACTATCCACACACGAGAAGAAGCCAAATCAAACCCAAAATTTACCATTCACACACGTCAAGAAGCAGAAACAAACCCACCATTTACTACCCACACACGCAGAGATACCAAATCAAATGCCAAAATCTACCATCCACACACGGGAGAAGCTAAAAACATAACCACAATCTACTATCCACACACGTGAAGGTTTAAAAAACCATACTCTCTATTATCTACACAAACGTACTTCAGCGCTTACAAAACCCAATAATCTATCATCCACACAAGCGTACGTGAGCGCTTACAAACACATAAACACACACATACACACACACACACACACACACACACACACACACAATTACACACATACACACACAATTATATAAACACTACTCCACATTCTCACATTGGCAAATTTAATAGTGTTTCTTTTCTAGAGTTTTTGGTTAGCCCTGAAAAGGGCTTTTTTTGGAACTCCACATACACCTATTAGTGATGGCACCCTCCAGGTCTTGCTCCACAAACACATCTTCTGCTCCAGTAATTATCCCAGTTGACTGTGGTAGATGGGAGTGCAGAGGCTAGATGATTAACCTCAGCACCCCAATCTTCTGTCTCTGGGATAATATAAACTTCCCTCTCTCTTCTTCTATGTCGCAGTATAGGATGTTGTGGCCTCCTTATTTCTGCTTCCCAGCTTTCAGTTGGGCGAACCACAGGTAATTGTACTACTGGTGGAAGATGAACATCAAAATGATGGGTATTGTAGTGAAAAGGTGAACACAACACGTAGCGCTGGAAAACGCAAAAGGGAACCTGAAGTTACCATTAAAGACCATCAAGAGGACTCTAAACTAAGGTCGAAAATAGGTGGCCAGAAAAATCCAGACGATAAAACGTTCCTACCTTCAAAGAAAAGGAAAAGATCTAGAGGTGATTGCAATGAATATGAGGCAAATGATGTTAGAATTCTTCACGTTGAGGCTCAAACAAGCATTGTTTTTGACTCACCCAGTAAAAATTGGCAGAAGGAAAAGTCAAGATTTTTTGGTTTTAACGTTAAGAACTATCACAAGCCAGTTCCTACCAGACATGTGAGCATCAATGCAAGTGCAGTAAAACATGCACAGATGAGAGGTGACGGTAATTGCTTGTTCCGCACTTTTAGCTACATCATTTTTGGAGTTCAGACCTATTATGCTGAGATCAGACAGAAGGTTATAGAATACTTGACAAAGAAGAGCAGAACATTTGAACAATACACTAATAAAACTTTAACACAATATCTAAATCAAACACAGATGTGTAAAGACGGAAAATGTGGTACGGATGTGGAAATAAGAGCTGTTGCAAGTATGTTAACGTGTATTGCACGTACAGTACAGAGCATAATTGTTCTTGGAACAAGTATACTCCAATACATTCTACCTCAGAGAGTAGCATGTACATATTAAACCGGAATGACCATTATGAGCCAGTATTAGATGTTGAAGACTGCGAATTCCAAAACCTCTTCAGCAGACCACCTTACGTTCCTATACGCAAATATGTTCCGGAGAAATACTGGAAATATGTCTCTGCCGAAACACTCGAAGCTGCTCTTTTCAACAACTATAATGATGAAAAAATACTTCAACAAATGAGAGAATGCCCGGATACTGTCTATGTACAGAAATATAAGGATGCGCACTACAAAATTCCAGGAACCGAAGATGCCGTGAATGAATTTGACCCTAACGTTTTTAATCTGCTATGTGACCACAAGAACTTTCTTGACTTACTGTTGAGATTGTCAGCTTTTCAACAGATGTGAAAGGCAGGACACCAAATGCTGAAGTTTTGTCAGAAGTGACCAATAAAATAAAACAATTGCATACAGAATCATATTTAAAAAGCCTGAGCAATTTGCAACTATTCAGGCCATTGCCTTGTTCTTTGTAATGACAATAATACTGTTTATTGAAGAAATATTACAATTGAAGTTATCATTTAAATTTCGAACTTAACGTCCATTTAGGTCGATTTGTTCAAAGCGCTTGCTTTTGAATTGAATTATTTACAGTTTATTTCTTAGTTTTCAGATTCCAACTTGTCTGCCAGTTTTAATACTACTATGGTGTTTTCTGTAAATGAAGCGTTTATCGAACATGTTATTTTTTGTTTGCCTGCTTCCTATGTTGTTTTTTTTCATTTGTCACCCAGTCCAACTAACTATCGTACACGGTGTTTTAAAGCAATATTTCTTAACATGGGGAAAAAGATGACTCTTCTATAGCTGTATTCAAGCATTTATAATATTTTTGTCAAATTATATCTCCCCCAGAGAATGGGGAGACGTAGTGCTTTTGGTTTAAAATGTTCATCATACCGAGACGATTTGCAGAGCACAAGTTTCAGCCACGTAGGTTTAAAGTCAATATAATATTCTGATGTTAAATTGAATATAGTTCATGACCGGTCCATGTATTCCTTACGAGGGATTTGATATTACTTGGCACAGATTTGCACAATATTGAGATTATGCTCAGAGAGCCGATTCCAGTCTTGTCGGTTCATGCTAAATGTGATATTTTGTGATCAAAGGTCCAATAGACTATATATTTGGTTTCCGCTCCATATCACCCTTACATGTTGAGGGATTTTGAACAAATAACACATAATACTAGTTTGAATGTAGCAAAGCTTAAGAGATTTTGCTTGCTTTTTGGAAACTTGATTGCTCCCAACTATTCAATTGTATTCATCAGAATTTAAAAGATTAATGGAATGTTCGCTATCCAAGCGCAATATAATTTAATTCCAAGTGAAGGAAGCCATTTTTGGAAATCTTTTAATACAGGTAAATAGTACTAAATTAGCGATATTTTACGGCTGCGGGTTTTACGTTTTTCTTGTAATAAAATTAAGAAATGTATTTTTAAAATTTAAATATATATATTATTTACATTTGGTCTAAACGTAAGCATTGTCAATTGATCTCTGCTTCTCTGCATTGTCGGCCGATAGTTACATGATAACCGTTATAAACACTGGTATATTTATAGGGAGATAAGTTATACCCATGTATATTGATAACAGTTGAAATGATTCGCATTAAAATGCATGCCAATGTAAGCTTTTTAAAATCTTGTCTATCAAGAAAAGGTCATTGGTTCTATTCCCAATCGATATGATTTAAAAAAAAATATATATATATATAATGCATAATACATGCCGATGCATATCTGAGATTTTTATTTGATGTAATATCATGACAAAACAGTTAGCATTATCGATTTTAAGAGTACCGGTGCGCAATTTTAAGATCGTATCAAAATGTCTTAAATGCATGTATATATAAACCGCAAGCGAAGGCGCGGTCACTTCAGAAACATACACGGCATATTAGGTCTAACAAGAGTTACATCGCCACGCCTTTTTTGTCGTATCGCTTGAATATTATTTTGTAATTTAAAATGCAGAATGTTTATGAAAATAAAATAATATGCATTTCCCAAAATTAATTTCAAAAATACATTCTAAACTAGAAAACGTTAGAACAAATTGCATTTCAATACTTCAAAATTCGATTTGAAATAAATTAATAAAAGAGTGCCCTCACTGGGATTCGAACGCTTATTCACATACTAAACATATATATATATATATATATATATATATATATATATATATATATATATATATATATATATATGAACCGTCTAGGCAATTGATCCATCACAAACTTTAAACTGAACGTTAATTCTTATATATATATATATATATATATATATATATATATATATATATATATATATATATATATATATATATATAACCTGCATTTTCATTTAATAAAATCCTAATTTTACCCGATTTACCTACAGTAATAAATAGACAAAGTCGTTCATTAGTATGTATCTTTAAACCGTCTGTAGATGGTTTATTCATTATTCACGGGTTCTTATTTACTGTTATAATTATCCTTAGGGACGTAGCTAGTATATGATTGATGATTAGGTATGTTGAACGGCGAAGCCTCGAACTGCTAGAGGAGTGGGGTGTGTGTGGGTACGGGGCAACATTGTTACAATCTAGAGGCTCTGAGATAGCATTTCATGCATCTTGTTGAGACTTTCTGAACCTTGGTACTGTTTTAATACTGTAAAAAAAAAAAAAGAAGAAAACATCAAATTCTTATGAACAGACTCAATAAAATCGAGTTTGCTACTATCTTCTTCGTCTTTTTGCTTCTAATGAATCCTCTTTTCCTATGTATTGTATTATATAAATATAGATTTCATATCGGTTTCGTGAGTGAAACTTAAACCATTGAAAAAAAATCATCAAAATTCTGTGTAGGCAGCTGCCTTGTAGGCAGCTACGCTCCTGATCATCGCTAATATGCTGTTCAGTTGTTTACCTGCCCTGTTGAACCTTGCGACTTTACCGAAGTGAAACATAGTCATTCATTTATCAGTTTGTCCAATTTGTTCAAAGCAAAGTTTAGCTATTTTGAAAATGTTCCGCATTTTGGGACATTTAAAAAAAAAAAAAAGTATAACGGAGTGAATTACGACAGTGACAGATTAACAACATTCTATTGCACACAATTGTTTCCTTAAAAAAAAAAAAAAAAATTAAGAAAGACACAGCTCAGTGAGTAATAAGCTGATTTCATTTTAGAAGTGGTTCAAAAATCAACGTTGAGTTTTGATAACAGAACATTTTACCCTAAGGTCATAATTTCCCCTGAACGGGTCGTTATTTAACAGGACATTAAAAAAGGGTCAGTTTTTAACGTGAAATTTTGATCACGTTGAAAAATTACCGACCGGGTCAGAATTCAACGAGGGTCAAAATTTGATACTACATCTGGGTCGTTATTTAACAGGACATTTAAAAAAGGGTCAGATTTTAACGTGAAATTTTGATCACGGTCGTTGAAAAATGACCCGGCGGGTCAGAATTCAACGAGGGTGACAATTTAACACTACACCGGTTTTCACATGAATCGGCTATACTGTGGAAATTTTACCCGAGTCCTGTAGGACACACGGTACTAATTATATGGATTAATGGGAGCCAGTCTGGAAATTGGTTTGACTGGCCAGGATTGGTTGATAATGAAAGTTAGAATTTGGTATTAAAAAAAATGAGTATTTTGAGAGCTTATCTTAGTTGTAACTCTTTTTTTTTTAAAATAGAGACATTATTTGTTTGTTTTTGTTTTGTTTTTTTTTTGGTTTTTTTTGTTGGTTTTTTTTTGTTCTTTTTTGGAATTTGAGTCTTTTAACAGTCTTGAGTTTGGAACACTCATTATTTAAATTAGCACCTGACTCTTTGGTGCGGAATTGAAAGCACATGTTTCAAACGGTTAATATACGTTCAAAGGCAAATTCGGCCCAACTTGGACGAAAAATAAGACCATTCCGCCCAGTTTGAAAGACGATTCGGCCCGACTCGAAATACAATTCGGACCAACTTAACATGGCGACTGTGACAATAGTACATGTATGACAGGTCAATTTTAGGCAACGATATGAGCCCCTGTGGAAAAAAATAGACGATTGAACGGAGTATGTATGTAAATATAAGGAAGTTAGCTAGGACAAAGCCACTCAGAAATTTAAAGTTATTGAAGTTTTAATATCATTAGTGTTTGCATAGGTTTTTAATATGGGAACTGAATTAGTACACTGAGTACTGCAATGGTGTTTGCTTGGCCTAGTTGCGGAGCATCATGTGAAAGAATCCAAAAGATGTGTTTAAGCTTGTTGGAGTAATCTCCCTTAAGATTAATCTTGTAACCTTTGATCATGTTGATGTACAATAGAAAAATAACATACAATAGGCAGGAAATGATAATCCGGTGTTCAATAAGTAGAAAACGGGAAGAGAAAGAGGACATTATATTGGAGTGGCTAGAATGGACGCCAATTTTCTCTCAGGCTTTCTGCTTCTAAATGCATGGACTGCAGTTGCCTACAAACCGGTCATTTTTATGCATGGTATCCTTGCAGGGCCAGACGAGTCTCAAGACAGCTTTGCTTTTATCAAGGAGGCAAGACTCCTGTCTTTAAATTATATTTTTAACTTTGATATTTCCTTGTTTCACAAACTGAATATAGATGATTATTGGCATTACATCGAGGATATTTATTTGAATCGACTGAATAATGGATTATTTCATGGAGTGGGTGTAGTCCTACATGTAAGACCTGACGCTGATATTTATGTTGTGGGCGTCACAAAATCAACATGTGCTATGTCTTACATGTAGGACTAGGAGTGGGTGGAAAAATCTGTATTTCTAGTCATACAACGTAAGACGCATCACCCGATATTTTTGTTGGGGGGTGGGGTGATGGCACTAAAACAATAACAGCATGTGCTATGTCTTACATTGCAGGACTAAGTATTTTCATGAGTGGCAAAGCCATGAGTGAAAATACTTAAGGTTTTCACCCACGAAATGAAATATATCCGTTATTCACTGGTAGCAAGTGATATTTCCTTTTATTTTATGTTCAAACATATTGGCAAGCAAGATGTGCATAACAGATTGAAGGTCTAGCAGATTTGTTACTGGATCCCACGCTATGTCAGCAGTTTATGTTTGCTGTGTTTTGTGATTATTTGCACAGAAAATATAAAAAGTAACGTAAATCCCCTTCCCAACTAAATAAAATAGCACATTAAGAAGGAAACAAAATAAAGTGAGGTGAATTTACAAAATGTACTGAAAAATGAACTTAATCTTCTAAACTTCAATTTTGGAGTAAGTTTGGTATATAATAGATTGAAAAGTTTCCTTTCTTATGTTAATACTGGATACATTTCATCTTGTGGTACGAAAAACTATATATTTTAAATCGTGGCTTTGCCACTCATTAAGATGTTTCTGGTACCACAGAAATGAAATATATATATGGTTTTAATGTAGGAAAAGAAAATATCCACTATTAAATAACTTTAATGTAAAGATGGACAGAAAAACAAAATGCTGTATCTGTTACTGTATTTCCAAGCTGTTATGTTGAAACAGAGTGGGTTTTATATATTATTGTCATGGATATTGTTAGAAAATTATTAAAATCATGGAAAAATCATAAGTTAGATATTTGTTTATATGAGGCCAAAATGAATGCACTGCACACCAATGTAATGGTTAATAGACAGGCAATTATGGATGGTATATGTTAGCTATGACAGTACAGTGGTTATTTGTTCTTATGCACTGTAAAAAATTATTTTGTAAACTTAAAATCTCTTCATATGCTTTGTCTGTCTCTTTCTAATTCCAGGAACACCCAGGCACTCAGTTATATACCATTAATGCATTTAATTACCAGGAAAGTTTACAGCCAATGTGGAAACAGGTTGACTTTGTTGGAATTGAGATGCTCAAGATCATGGCCCTGTCCCCTGATGGAGTCCATCTAATCTGCTTTTCACAAGGTAGTTGGGAGTCTTATCAGATAATTGTATGTATGTGTTTAAACCATTTACACTTGAAATGACATTGTTTTGTTTGGAAAACATGTTTCATGCATGGGATGGCTGAGTATGCATTTGTTTTTCTTTATGATACACATTTGTTAGGTTTATGTGCTGATGTTGGTCATTACACCATTTTGGCCATATGAATGCAAATATACACATGAAAAACTACACTATAATAAATTTAACTCACAGGAGTACCAAGATTAAATTATTATAATTACAAATTATATCTAATTCATATACTGACATTTGAACAAGCAATTTAAATTTTGTTAGTTTTAAAAACTTCACCAGAAATTGACAATGTCCAAAAAGGTTCACATTTTGTTTTAAATTGAACCCCCTAAACATGTTGTTAAGGTCAGTTGAACACCATTGTTTGGCTAGATAAACACCATTGTTTGGCTAGATGAACATCTGGTTTGGCTAGATGAACACCATTGCTTGGTTACCTGAATGATGTGGTTTTGTTAGATGAACACGATAATTTGGTTAGATAAATTTCAAGGTTTGGTTAGATGAACACAATGGTTTTGCTACATGAACACAATGGTTTGGTTAGATCAACATTTTGGTTTGGGGTGTGCAGTTTAACTGGTATAATGGTACATTGCAGTATTGATTGTTGCCAGTACATTGCCATTGAACCAGCTTTTTAGTATGTCTGTACACTACACAACTCAAATTTCTACTTAAATCTCAGTTCATTTGATATTTTTCTCATTTAATGACTTGTTCTGAACCACCCGAAAAAATATTTCTGAAAAATGTGACCACCGAGATTTTTTTTAAACTGCATACAATATCCTTCCTGGCAGACTTAGAGCTTTAAGTCTTGAATGCCCTGGTGCCAAATAAAGTGGCAAAAATCTCTTCTCAAATGTTTATTAAAGAAAATCCTCCAGAAAGGATGTAACATCAATCGATACCCTTGCCATTTGTCAGGTGTCTAATACATATGTAATGTTTAACGGTGGGATGAGAAACGTGACTTCCCACTTTTGCTGACAATGTTTCATCCTTGCTGCCAGAGTTGAGTAGATGCAAATTAAACCATTTCCTACCTCATGTAGTTCAGACTCATCCTCATGTAAGGGTGTTGCCTTTAATTTAGTTCAGACACATCAATGCATAAGGGTGCTGCCTACCTCATTTAGTTCAGACTCATCCACAGGTGAGGGTGTTTTCCAATCGTTGATCACTTAATTAGATTGTAAAGAAATTAAAGAAATAAAATTCTCACTTCTTATTCACTTGGTACATATAATGTTGCTCTTTCTGCAGATGTTCCTAAATATATTGCAATACATTTCACATTACACTGCCATGGTTTTGAGATACTCACTCTATAAAGTACTGACCAGTTTAATTTATTGTATGACCTTAGATAATTCATACGGCACACGATATAAATGAAATGAATAAAATATGGAAGTAGAAATTGACAACAGATCATTGTGTTATGATTGTCCTAAGATTATCCTCCAGTTATAAGTTTCGACATGTACTTTCATATTTTTTAGGTGGGCTTTTGTGCCGTGCAGTGCTAGAAAAGTACCCTCACAATGTAGACACCTTTATTTCCTTGAGCGCTCCTCAATCAGGACAGTTTGGAGGTAATTATCCCACTTATTGCATGCAGACTAGAAGTTTGGATTTAGCTAAGTTTCCATGGAAGGACAATATCTGTGATAAAAGTGGAATTATTGTACTTCTGATTTTCTTAACCGTACATTTGTTTCCACCATACAATTTATATTTGCAGTGGTGCATTTGATAGGTTTCAAATGTTTTGGATGGTTTAGTATTTTACAGGACACTGACTTGATTAGGTTATTTAGTTGCAAGGCAATCAGAGTAAAGTGCCTTGCCTTGAACACAACACAGAAGTCAACCCAGGCTAATCTGAAAGTGGGATTTGATCCCATGTCCTTTCAGTTACCTGTTCTGCATGCTAACCAATGCACTCTGGCAAGTTCCATTTCCATTATGCACCTCGTATAACATGAGAGGGAGCCTATTATGAATCGCCAAGCAGACGTCTAGGAAATGCTTAATCACGCATATTTGGACGTCAATTTTTTATCTGGGATGCAGAAAATCACTGAGGCTGGAGTCCTCTGCACATATGTAATATGTGTGTGGCAAAATTCAAAGACCTGCTAGTCCTGCTTCAGCCACCTGCTTTGTGGGAAAATGTGTTGATCAGTTAGCTGTGCTGATATGTACAATGACAGAATTCAGTGGCTGAAAGACCCCTTGATGTACATGTTGCCATTATAAAAGTACATCAAAAAAGAACATGATGCAATAGCTGGGCAGCAAGTTCAAAGGCTTTGACTGTTGGCTGGATGGGAAAATGTACTGATATTTACAGTGATTGAATTCAGTATCATAAAGACCCAGAGATGTACACGTGGTCATTTGTAAGAGTACATCAAATAAGCAACTTCAGCTTTCATTATTGTGTTCATTTCAGAATGTAGCAGAATAAACAGTGCACGTGACCTCAGAATCAAGACATGTTGAGACTTAGACAAAATGCCATTCATAATTTGGATAAGTATTTTGGGGTTAAACGGCAAACTTGCAAAGATGCTAACGAGTTTCAGAAGAGTGCTAAACCTGCTAGAATTGATAGTTTGGATGGGACAGTAGCTAAGTGTAAGAAAGTGTGTGATGCCTTGCTTAATGTTTGGAATAAGTCCTTACTTGGATTGAAAAAATTCAGGCTTACTCTGATGGACAAACAAGAGCTATGTCTGTGTTATAAAGAATGTAGAAATTGAACTCAATGGCAACCAATAGTTCTTCTAGTTTTCATAATTTTTGGGGAGGGCCAAGGGTCATGCTACCAGGCAAAGTGGGCGACCAAGTCGTCTAAGAAATGTAAACTATGCCTTCTTCTGTTAGGAAAGAGAAAACGACTTCGCCCTGTGATTTGTAAGAGGGTCATTGACTTACCATACTTTTTTAGATGCCCCTCGCCTTAGCTCAGTTATTTCTAGTTTTGTAGCGAAATGTATTCATCAAGACATCAGTAGCTAGGCCTAGTTTTGATATCAATTACGTTGACAGACAAACTCTTGTCCATTCACAAGCATGTGTTTTGATAGTTAATTGACCATTAACCCTTTCCCGAGTAAGGTAGCAATTATCACTGCCCAATTTCCGCATGATATCCTTTGATGATAAAAATATACAAACTTGTATTTCAAAACTTTAACAATAGTGTGTGTATAGCAGTTTGTGTTTTAAGATCAGAATCGCTGATCTGGATATATATTAACTGCCTCTTGTACACTGTTTCCTAATAAAATTAGTTTGAAACTGTAAGTGAACCAGTAGCCTAATGGGAAATAATGGCGGACATTGCTAAGTCTGGGATGTACCTAATTCTACATCGTAAGACACCATCACCCGATATTTTTGTTCTGGGGGTGGTAGCACTAAAACAAAAACAACATGTGCTATGTCATACATTGTAGGACTAGGATGTACCAGTTTATTAGATTGTCTGTTTTCGTAAATCATCTAGCTAATATATTCAGAAAAATATACAATTCATTGAAAGCTTGAAAGCAAAGCCTAGGTATTATTTTACTAAAGATTTAACTTTAAAATGCAAATTATGTAGGTCAGAAAAATATGGGACAGTGCTATGTTGTGGAATTCACGAGATGCATTGTAAGGTCTAAGTTGTTTTCTGAGTTGACACGTATTTGTTTAAGTATGGAAAAAAGCAGCAAAGCAGATACTATTTAACCATTGCTTAAAATTACTACAAGTACGTAGACAAATAAATAAACTGTAAATCTGCAATCCTGTCAACACACTGTTATAATGAAGCTATATTAGAGTGATTACATTACAAAAACCTCTTCTGAAAATAGATGTCTGTGTTGATTCTGTAGGACAGAAGGGTTTTGTTCATATACCGACTATAAAGGAGACATGTCTTTAATTTTATGCAATTTAGTGTGTTATGTATGAATAGTAATGGTAATGTTTTATCTGCAATGAATAAATGATAATGAACAGTATGAACTGAAGACGCATGTGCATTTTCCCTCATGTACATGGTACAGCGGTTGTTTCAAACACATTTAGAAATCTTTGGAAGTGCCATTATTGTGATTTTTAGAAAGTATAAATAAATAAAAGAATTTTAAAAAATTGACTAAGGGCAGTTGATTAAGCATTTTTACTAACTTGAAATTATATTAATATAATCTGGTTACTCAGTTAAAATTAGTTACAAATTTAGTTTCTGTTATTCTCTTTTAGGGTCATATGGCCAAAATAACTCAGAGAATTGTCTACTTGAAAACAAAGTATTGCTTAAATCCAAAGTTAAATGTACATATCAATACTTGGAAATAGAGGGCTTAATTCAAATAAGAGAACATATATATATATATATATATATATATATATATATATATATATATATATATATATATATGTTGTATTTCTTGCTTTGCGTCCACTTCTCCCTGTTCAGCTCTCACTTCTCCCTGTTCTATCCAAAAGGAGAAGTCACTTCTTCCTAAAAATTAAAGTCTAGCTTGAACCTTGGAGGGGACTACAACTTTTGCTGGTGGGACTCCTAGTTTTAAAATCCTAGCGAGACCTCTGACCAAGAGCCCAGAGGGGGAGAAAAGTTTATATCAAGTTAGCTATTAAACAAACTGTCTCATGTATGAAAGGGCACAAAAGGTCACTTTTTGGCAGCATCATTGGCATCATCAACAGTTTTAAGCTTTTAAAACTTGTGTAACTTATACATCAGTACGTGAATTCAGCTCAGATTTTGGCATGTATGAATCTTGCATGTATTAAGTCCACTTTGACACAGTCTATAGGTTTATACTTCTAGTTTTTGGAAACAAATTCTTCACCAAATTAAAATGATAATTATGAACCATGACAACGTGAAAATTCAGTTATATATAGTAAACTCCAGATTTGTGCAATTTTGACTTAACCATGTCTCGTGGTTAAGTGAGCTAATAAGCTAATATTCAATCTGATTAAAATCAGATCTCTGCTGTCCTACGTGAAGATCTGATGACAACAACTTAAGGGTCATCTTCTGGTGTCCTTTGAACTAGCCCATGAAAATCTGAAAGTGAATTAAATCGTTCAGTACACATTCTTGTTCTTTATCCACACTGCTCCATCTCCAAACATGAAGATATAAGACTTCATCAGATTGGTTGATAAAATTAGCAATTATGGTAATAACATAGGTTACCAGAACATGACCCCTAAGCGGTCGCTGTCAGATCTTCATGTGTAACAGTGGTGATCTGATTGTAATTAGATTGAACTAATATTAACACCCAAACTGAGAAATATACCCTGAGGCGCATGTCATTCGAGCATATGCATGAACCAGCAGCATGGGTTCCCAGCAGGAGCCACCATTATTTATGTGTTCTACCAGTATAAAGATTTATCTCTCCATTGATGGATGGATTAAAGTTCAACATATGTTAGGTTTCTCATTAATACGATATACATCATGGGTGTACTGTATATTGATTTGTAACAACCGTGAAGAAATGCTAGGATTATCTGTAATTCCTAACAATGTACATATATTGTAGATACATGTATTAAAATATGTATAACGTTTATAATTCAGTAAATCACATTGTTTCACACCTGAGGCATGGAAAGTTAACATATTAATCCTGTACATTTAATTGTTAGAATTTCATATCCTTTCTTGGATGTGTTACTTGTTATGGCGACATGGATTTTATGGCAAGGCATTACTACAGTTAATATAATCAATTAAATTAACATGTATTTTTTTTCAGATACCGACTTCCTGAAATTTTTCTTTCCCAACTTCATAAAGGAAAATTTATACAAGTAAGTACAAAATATGGGAATGTTTTCAGTAACTTTTGAAAACCTATGTACATTTGCTAATTAAAATTGACCACTGAACAGAAACACAAAGTATGTTGGTTCTTGAGCATTTCTTTGCATGGTTCTCAATAAACACATACCCTCGTTTTTTTACATATGTAATTTAAATGTACCCATTTCTGGTGCATGGAAATTGCAAACTGTGCATTTTTGTGATGCACATTGATTCTGGCTGGACCATTTGCCTTTGTTATCATTGATTCACATCTTGATTTTCCTACTGAGCATACACTGACCATAACAGATTGACTGTATGCACTAGCAATTGACATTTGCTAGATGACTATTTACCCCTTATTGGCCCCAATGCAAAATCAATATGAACTGGGCAGAGCCAACAGGTCACTGATGTTATGTTTAGGTGGACATAGCTGAATCAAAATTAGATTGTTTTGAGATTATCTTTGATGTTTATGATAGAAGAAGAGGGGGAATCAATTATGACTTGATTGGATTACAGTGGTCCCCCTCTTATGTCACCACCCCTTCTGCACTGGGAAAGTAGCCATATAAGATTCCAGACAGGGACTATATTTGTGAGACGTGTATGTATATGTTTATATAGTAGGAAAGCTACATATAACTTAAAGCAGTTAATATCGTCATTTAAAAGTTGTTCTTGTCTTAAAAACCAGTTATATCAAGGTAACATAAATAATAGTACTTATTCTTAGGCGTGAAATGTGGGTGGGTATTGTTGGCATGCACATTACAAAACCATTCAAAAACATTATTTAAATCTTGGTACATTTGTTTGTTTGCACCGTAGTCCCCCTCTTGAACAGCCCCCCCCCCCCCGGACCAGCGGCCACCCACTCCTTATGGCCAGAATCCGTTGGCACCGACGAGTTTGTGTTCATACGTACCCCTCACGAAAGGCCACCCGGCTAATGCAACCAGCGGCCAGCATATTAGTGCAATAATATAAAATTTACCCCTCACAAGTGGCCGCATTTTATTTTAATATGTATCCAGAACCAGTATTTTATTCATAACATGTGTTAAGTAATCCGATTTCTGTTTCCCGATGTCAGGTTTTCGTTACTGAAAGAAGTGTTGTCTAAAGTACATGTACCACTAAGGTTAATATTATATCATTTACGCCTCACGAGAAGCCACATTTATTCCATAAAGCCAAGAAAGTCTCAAATTTTAATCCATACAAAAGGGTAAGTACATGTAATCCAATTAGCCATACTGCTGTGTTATCATAAGATGTCCAGTTTAGTCACTCTGATAAATGTTAAGCTTACAAATATTGAACAATAGTGAGAGCTGAGAGGTGTCAGTATCGATGTACAGTACACAAGTCAGCAGGAAATGGTTCGATTGCCTTTATGGCTTCCCATAATAAGATGTTTAGCTTGTTCACTTTGATAATTATCTATCACTACTGACAATAAGTGTCAAAATTACAAATCCTAACGGTCGCAAGGTCAAATCTGCATTATGTTGATGGTACATATCAAAGCCGTTTTGGCTTCTCTCACTTAGTGTAAAAAAATGTATAAAAACAATAGGGTACCAGACTTCGACTAATGAATCACATGACAAGATCACTTCCTTTAAAAACACACAGAAATTTGTTTAGATGCATAAAAAATTGTTTTATCAGTATTGTAGTTGGCAACATGAATAACTTACTGCAAAAAGATCAACATGTCATAGAGGAAAAGAAAAATTCTCAGTTTAGAAGATAAGTGAAAGTAATTCAACTGACCGAGTAGGGTTAGGTTGAGGATCTTTGGAGAAAAATAATGAGGGAAAGACTCAGATAAACAATATCGTGAAAGATAATGAAACAATTCTGCAGAAGTGGGAAGGTGAAATGGATGGAAAAAGGAAGATTGTTTGAGCCAGGAGATGTTTGTATCCTGATTTGAATGACAAGAAAAAGCAATAGTTTTATCAGTTGAATTGGGATATGGCGACTTTACCGCCAGTAACGGGTGGTTGCACAGATTTAAAGTGCGACACAATATTAAATGTTCTGTCCTTAGTGGAGAATCAGCTGATGTTAATAATGAAGTTGTCGAAGATTGGAACAAAAGACTTAACGATATATGCAGGGGATATGACAGCAAGGATATTTGTAATTGTGATGAGAAAGGTTTATTTTTAGACTGTTACCAACAAAGTGACAGATGATGTGATCTGTAACATAATTATAAAGACAGTTTTAAAACTATATCAATGGTTATTCATAACATTCTTTTGAAAATGATGAAACAGTTTGTTTTACATTTATTTCACAACATGCATGTGATTTTTTAATGAAAATAATAAATGTTTTAGAATTAAATGTACTTGTGACTTTCTTCATATTTATTTACTATCGCATTTGTCATCCCCCTCTAGAAAGGCCGCCCTCATTATAAGGCCACTTCCCTGCTGCAATAGGGGTGGCCTTATAAGAGGGGGACTACTGTATTTAAAATATTTATATTTCCATTTACTCCATTTTCCCACTGCTACAGAATATTCTCCTTATATTTTACGATCTTGTTTATTTGAGTCTTTCCCACATAAATTTCTTTGGCAGGTGAACTCTACCCATTGTTGTCAAGTCGAACAAATTTTACTTTTTCTTCTAAAGCATTATTTCTTTTCATTTATGTGATGACATGTTAAAGTTTTGTAATGATTTATTCCTATGTTGCTAATTGTACAGTACTGGAATTTTAATTTGCAGACAAAATTTTTGTAAACCAAAAACCTTGTTATAAAGGAAGTGATTACATGTACTGTCACATGATTTTTCGGTCTTTGTCTGGTACCCTGTTTTGTTCAAGGTCAATTGTTTCTCTGTGTGTGTGTGTGTGTGTGTGTGTTAATCCACAATTTTGTTTTTAGCTATCTGACCAAGTTATGATCTTGACAAAGTTATGTCAGCCATAATCGTCAATTTAAACAAAAGTGTGTAAGGTCCAAAGCTCTTTCAAAACATTGCTGACTCCATTTCTATCTGACCATGTCATGATCTTGACAATTACATCTGGTTGTTATTGTCAGTTAAAAAAAAGAAACCCATGGTGTGAAGACCAAACCTCTATCAAAACATTGCTGACCCCATTTCTTGCAAACATCAGTGTTAATGATATAATAATAACGTTAGTGGTACATGTACATTAGCCAACACTTCTTTCAGTAATGAAAACCTGATATCCAGAAACAAACATCTGTCTGGAAAGATAATGGGATTAATTATCTTTCCATAATTAAATATTGGTTCTGGAGATATATGAATAATAAAATAGGGCTGCTTGTGAGGGTTACATTTTTTCTACATTTGTGGTCATGTTAGAGGGATGGTCTTTCTTGAGGGGTACTTTTGAAAACAAACTCGTTGGTGTCAAGGGTATTCTGGACATAAAGAGCGGATGGCCGCTGGTCGGGGGGGGTCATTCATGAGGGGGACCACTGTAACCTTTGAATTATATTTTGGTATTTTATTGCCCGTCACCATGCATGTGATTCTATCTGTGGTCAGATAGAAATACAATTTGAAAGGTCATCTACCGCACATAGCATTTTATAGTTACAATCTGTCACTTTTAAAAAATTTTAAAAATGTATATTTTTAAGACAAAATTAATCAGTATATTCGTGCATATTCTCTGTGTGTTATATTAACCAGTGGGAACCAGTCTACTGGAGACTGGAAATGCAATAACTGTGCAGCAATGTGTGGCAATCAGGTTATCAGTGCTGACATGTCTGCACAGCAAGCTGTTAATTGATTACCTTACTTTCGTAATTTGGAGAGGTGAGGCCACATGCAGGATATTTTATGAGGTGTTAGAAGTAATACAGGGATCATTGGTGGTTCGTGATAGCTTTCAAGTCCTTTAATAAAAAATCAGATGACTTTTTATTTTGTATTGTTGTATTGTTCTGCTTCACTCAGAATATTTATGAGTGGTTAGAGCATCTGACTCGGAAGCAGGAGGTCGTGGGTTTCAAACCCAGGCTGAGTCATACCAAAGACTTACAAAAATGGTACTAACAGCTGCCTCGCTAGATGTTCAGCATTAAGAGGTTAGTGTTAGGACTGGTTGGCCTGCTGTCAGGATAATATGACTGTGGGGGGACATCATGCTACATATCTGCAGCATGATGCCCCATGTATGTGGCATGATGCCCAAGTGCTAGACATCACAATAAACTGCCACACTGCAGACATTGTAGCGATATGACTGAAAAATTGTTAAAGCTACGTTAAAAATCCTAATCACACACACGCACACAAAATAATTATAGTAAATATTTAAGGGAAGTTTATACATGTTTTTGTTCAGTTCATTTCAAAATGGCAAAACATAAACCTTTGACTCAACATAAGAAATGTCTTTCTGTTTTAGAATTCTTTACAGCCAAGATGGACAGAAAGTATCAATTGGAAACTATTGGAATGGTAAGGTTTCAAATGGAGAGAGGGAGAGAGATTTAAGGTTTCTTGTGAATGGATTGCACTCGTTTTTTGTATTGAATCCCTCTAATGTTTAGCTCATGGACATATCTTAGCACTATTGAATTAAATCAGGAAAGTAGGCAAGAGTGACCTATTTTAGGTGTTTCAGTCTACATTCATCCAATCATGCACCATACACTTGTCCCAGGATTAGTGTCGCATGTCAGACCAAAAATGGCACATAGAAGGATGGATAAAGGGACCCATATATAGAACTTGAGGAATTATTAAATTAACAAATAAGTTAATTACCATAATATATTTAAAAAAAGTTTATAATTATCCTTAGTAAATAAATAAGTAAATATGATGGAAATTATTTATTCCCATATTATTATTTATATGGCACTGATAATTGTCCAGTAAATGTCTATTTTTTCATGTGTTTTTCATATTATTTCATTCCATGGCACTAAGATTCTCTTTTTCACAAAGGGGACACTCATTTTCTTACAAAGTCCAAAGAATTGGCACAGAAGTATCAGGGTTGATCCAATCCCATTGCCTGGCATGGTCCCAGAAAGTTTGACTAGTTTATTCACTCACATACTGTTATACTACAGTAAGTGTTCATTGATAATTATCACTTGTGCTCAAGCTCTTTTAATGCTTGACTTCATATTGGGTATGGGGAACAAATTATCAGCCAATGAAACCACTTCAAGCAAACCAAATCCAGTTAGATTCATTAGTAATGTTTTAAATTACCTTGTGTTTACTCAACCCAGATACTTGCAAGCCGATCACCCTTTCATTTCAAGCCACCAATTAAACGCAATGAAATTATTAAAAGGTACTTGACTGACATAAGTGTCCATTTCTTATATGAACTGACTACATGACAATAGTGAGTCCCTATCAGGTTTGACTCTGGCTTTAAAAAAGTTGTTGCCCAAAAAATCACTAACCTCCACATTTTGTTGCCATTTTTTGTTAAATATCACCATTTTCATGATACAGTACTATCCGTTTATCTCAACACCCTTGGGACCAAGGTAATATTGTTGACATAAGCAGATGCTTAGAAAAGTTAGTGGGTGAGGGGGCTGAAAATAAATTGAAATTTTGATTAAATGAAGAAAAGTAGTCTGAAATACATTTATATATTGACAACTTTTATTTGTGTAGTACACCCCACAATGTGTTAAATAATGCACATGTATTTGAAAAATCCATGAATTCTAGTATTAGATCATATGTTATAAAATTCATGTATTAGTCAAATCCTGTTAGAAAATACAACTAACACATATATATATATAAAAAATGGTAGTCTTTGTTTGATCTGTGTTTAATACTGACAATGCTATTCAAATGTATGGTTGTGTTTAATACTGACAATGCTATTCAGATGTATGATTCTTTAATACTGACAATGATATTCAAATATATGATTGTTTAATACTGACAATGCTGTTAAAATATATGGTTGTGTTTAATACCGACGATGATATTCAGATGTATGATTGTTTAATACTGACAATGCTATTCAGATATATGATTGTTTAATACTGACAATGCTATTCAGATGTATGGTTGTGTTTAATACTGACAATGCTATTCAGATGTATGATTGTTTAATACTGACAATGCTATTCAGATGTATGGTTGTGTTTAATACTGACAATGCTATTCAGATGTATGATTGTTTAATACTGACTGATATTCAGCTATATGATTGTTTAATACTGACAATGCTATTCAGATATATGATTGTGTTTAATACTGATAATGCTATTCAGACGTTAGATTGTTTAATACTGACAATGATATTCAAATATATGATTGTTTAATACTGACAATGCTATTCAGATATATGGTTGTGTTTAATACTAATAATGCTATTCAGATGTATGATTGTTTAATACTGACAATGATATTCAGTTGTATAATTGTTTAATACTGACAAGGATATTCAAATGTATGATTGTGTTTAATACTGACAATGCTATTCAGATGTATGGTTGTGTTTAATACTGACAATGCTATTCAGATGTATGATTGTTTAATACTGACAATGGTATTCAAATGTATGATTGTGTTTAATACTTACAATGTTATTCAAATGTATGATTGTTTAATACTTACAAAGTTATTCAAATGTATGATTGTGTTTAATACTTACAATGTTATTCAAATGTATGATTGTTTAATACTTACAAAGTTATTCAAATGTATGATTGTGTTTAATACTTACAAAGTTATTCAAATGTATGATTGTTTAATACTTACAATGTTATTCAATATATGGTTGTGTTTAATACTGACAATGCTATTCAAATATATGATTGTTTAATACTGACAATGATATTCAAATATATGATGGTTGTGTTTAATTCCAGATATTACAAATCTGTACAACAATGTTTTAACATGATGATGCATTATCTCTTCTCTTTAATCTCTGTCATAACTATACTACATGTTTTTGAAGAAGTATAGTTTGCATTAACAAGTATTGACCATGCGTTTAGGGATTTTGTCTTTTTAACTTTATTCTTTGCTTTGTATTTTGAAGAATTTGAGCATTTTTGCTTTTCAACTTTTATCTTGTGGTGTTTTATGCTTTTTTGGCAGACTTTTGTCTTCCTAAAGTCTTCATATTTACATGTTTTGTAAACTTACTGTTAAATGGCACCATATAGCCATCACTGTGTTGACAGGCCATTAAACACTAATGAATACACACATACTACCTATCTTTGCTGCAAACTGCCCTTCTTTCTATCTTTTTAAATCTCTTTATCTCTCTCCCTCCCTCCCTCTCCCCCAGGCTGACTATATTCAGTTACTTCATTTCAGATCCTCATCAGCAAGAAATGTACAAGAACTATTCTGACTTCTTGGCTGTCTTAAACAACCAGACCTCAAATCCTCATAGCCAGGGTGAGTTGCTAATAATAATCATCCTCATCCTCATAACTGGGCTAGTGATTTTGCTGACAAATCACTAAAACCCAGCTCTCCCTAAATGACTGTAGCAATGAAAATTACTGCTGGTAACTATCATAACAATTAAGAAGTGGTTGTGAGTTAGCATTTGGTTTAATAGTTAATTGATCTGTTTCTTGTGTTAATTGAGTACCTACCAACATCCTGCACTTAACAAGGTACAATAAATGCCAATGATGCAAATGGACAGGTGTTAATCCACTCATCAAGTAAATTACTTTGATCATTGTCAAAACGGCCTTTGTGCACATGGAACTAGTCTGGTGTACTTCCCCCAAGCACTGATGTCAGTAGTGATGATAACAACAAGATACAGCCTATCAGGCTAGTACCTACCAGTTGGAAAAAGGTCACGATAACCTACTCTATGAATAATCCAGAATTTCACTGAACAGTAAGTTTTAATATTTATATTGTTGTTGATAAACATTCAGTGCATTGTGTCATGACAATTGTAAGTGTATGAAAGAATTTGCAAGGTGTGCAGCTGCCACAAAAATGGCAGAAAATTAGATGGTGAAGAGAGATCACAGTTGCCAATATGATCAAGGGAAAAGACTTCGAATGTATTCTGGGAAAATGAACACAAATGGTTGTGTTTGAACCAATAGAGGGGCCCCGAGTGATCTAAAGTGCTCTCCATTACGGATCACTGCCATCTCACCTGTCTGCGTGGGTTCTAGTCTCAGATTCAGCCAATGTGGGTATGTGAGAAAGCTTGCCAGTAGCTTCTCGTGGGTCGGTGATTCTTTCTGGCATTTTTCCGGGTTCTTCCTCCACCATTAATACTGGCCGCCATGTATAGCCTATCGTGTGCTGAAAAATGGCGTAAAACCCTACAACAACAACAACAACAAATTGAACGAATAGAGGCTTTGATGTTGTACGCTTTCTTTGGAGAAATATGAAAGCACAAGAGGTACTTCATGCACGAGTCTGGCTTCTCTTTTATTTTAGCAGGATTAGTGAAATTTAGGCAGGATCAGTAAAAAATTATATTGGTAGCTTCCATGAGTTAGTGGAAAAAATACTGATGTCAATCCCAGTCATCATAATCATATCATCGTCATCCAACTGTGAGAGTGAATTATATGAGTTTCTAAAATGTGTTCAATGATCTATGAACGAGAGCCATCCACTGCATTGACTTGAATAATAATATACAGTAATTAACTTATGTGTCGGATCAGTTGGATTGGACATATTACTCAAATCTCAGATTGTATCTTTTGTGTAATTTGTTGTATCTAAAGTTTGTCAACAAAACTCCCTAAACAGTCAAACTGAGGGCAGTAACATATATATTTTGGTTTCAGAGTTTAAGAGCAACTTTCTGCGTCTGAAGCACCTGGTCATGATTGGGGGACCAGATGATGGAGTTATTACACCATGGCAATCTAGGTAAGAGGATGGTGACAAGCCTTGTTTATGCAAATTTCACACAAGTGCATTTTTCAGTAACTTATAATTTGAATACTGAATGAATAAATGATGGTAGTTTCAGAATAATCTTAAAAAAGTATTACAAAATTTCTTCTTTGTAATATTGTCCATGGGAGCTGTAGATATGTACTCTTTCTTTATAATGCTGACCATGGGATCCATGCCATGCATGTCAACCGTTACTCTTTTGGCATAATCATTACACTGTTTTTTCACCAAATTACATTTTACACTCACCTGTATAAGAATTACAGTTTTTTTTTGGTACACTAAAAAATTAAGTAATAAAAGTTGTTTTTGTCATTTTCATTATCATCTCTTTAATTCCACTCACATAAATTTTAGAATATTCTTAGAAATAAGACTGCTGCTTAAGAACAAAGTAAGAGTACTTTTGTTCTTAGATATATATAGCAACTGTATATGGCCCATTTCCATGAAAACAGACTGGTTTCTTCAGATATTAAAATTACCTCACAGATTCATTATATTGATAAGATAGTTAGTAAACCAGTCTATACCATTAAAGAAAATGGTGCCAGATGTTAAGCAAAATGCTTTATGGCGTGAGTTGTGGATGTTATGTGAAGGAAATTGTTGGATTGATCTTTTCAGACTTCAAAACATGTCAGATCAGAAAAAAGGACACATCAACACTGCTTTATAAATATTACATGAAGAATATGAGAGCAGTGTAATACAGCACTCTGTGCGCATGATCATCCTCATTGCAGAATTCCAGTTCACAATCATTCAACGAAAGTTACACATGTAGACTAGTTAAAGTAAGTTACCTCCCCATGTAAGTTATTATTTTAATAGTATCTTCTTTTAAGCTGGCATTCAGTACACACATGCAGATAAAACACATTTAAAAGGGTGGTTGAGTGGTCTATGGTTCACACCTTTAAAGATCACTCACACATTGTGCCTCCATCTGCAAGATCTCAGCTCAACCAGCATGGATATGGAAGAAAGCTTACCAGTAACTTCCCATAGGTTGGTAGTTCTTCTTGGGATCTTCCCAGGTTCTTCAACCACCAAAATATACTGGTCACCATGTATAACATTATCATGTACTAAAAAGTTACTTTAATTCCCACAGAACCAAAGCAGAAATCAAAAGGAAATGTACGCTTTGATCTGTATAGTTTCTTTCCTTCATCCTGACCTTAAGACCGAAATGGACTAGTATTGTCTGCTTGGCTTGAACATGAATCCACATGATCTTTAGGTATAACCTGCCAACTCTCCAGATAGTGTTGGGGGTTTCATTTGAGGCTCGAAAAGTGTGTTCTGTGGTCCCTAGAGCTGTCAAAACAGGTGAAGTTATTTTGTTGTTGTAGTGTTTAACCCCATTTTTCAGCACACGATAGGCTATACATGGCGACCAGTATTAATGGTGGAGGAAGAACCCTGGAAAACCCCGGAAAGAACCACCAACCCATGAGAAGCTACTGGCAAGCTTTCTCACATACCCACATTGGCTGAATCCGAGACTCCAACCCACGCAGACAGAGGTGAGATGTGATTTTGTACAATTCAGAATAATTTATCTACTTATTTATATAAGCCTGTAGAAAATTACTGGAAATTTTAATTTGAATTCAACTAAAATGGATGTTTTCTTTGAAGCATATAATACACTTCCAGACAAATAGTAGCTTCACATAAAGAAATTGTATAAGTGATTATAAACTAGTCTGGAATTTTAAAAAGAGATTGTTAATTTAAAGTAATGTAGTGTAGTAACCTTTGTTACTTCAACACCTAGCACTGATTTACAAAACTTCAAGGGCCCCGAGTGTCCGAGTGGTCTAAAGCGCTCTCCATTACAGATCACTGCCATCTCACCTCTGTCTGCGTGGGTTCGAGTCTCAGATTCAGCCAATGTGGGTATGTCAGAAAGCTTGCCAGTAGCTTCTCGTGGGTCGGTGGTTCTTTCCAGGGGTTTACCCAGGTTCTTCCTCCACCATTAATACTGGCCGCCATATATAGCCTATCGTGTGCTGAAAAATGGCATTAAACCCTACAACAACAAAACTTCAGATGAAACTGGGTTGCTCCACTTTGTGAACTTTACATATGCAAATTTGCCAAATGGGCTTTCTTACCGCAATGCTCGAATGAATAGGAAACACAAAATCAAATAGCAATTATCAGTTGGTTAAATAATCTGTGAAGTGGTTGTTGTTTATGTCTATCCTTTGCCTTTTAATCACATCTGACAATTAACTATATAAACCACCCTGGAGTGATAGTATTCCATGAGCCCTAAGTGTGAGAGTGTGTAAATCATGCGTTTTTGTTCTTTATACATGCTACAAAGCTATGGGCATATATTGTGATATCAAGAAAGGTCTCTATCTCAATTTTTTCATAAGTTTTGTTGGAAATTGTGTTCTATAAACCTTATAAACACAACTATGCTGGGTGCTTTTAGGAACAATCTGCTCAAAGGGTTTCTCAATACAGTATGTATATGGTTATGAACATACACACACACAGAATTCAAGTGAGGTTTAATGGGACATCAGCACAGTCCTGGCTATATTGTGCAGAGCAAATTTAGGAATCCCAAAAGAGGTATAACCAGTAGAAAAGATTTAAAAATATTCAAACTAGAACATTAAATAATAGCTATATATCTAATTAAACGTGCTAGTTTAGTATAACTACATTTTGGAAAAGGAACAAGAGAAAGCAGAAATTCAGTGTACTGGGCTGAAGTTTTGTATTTTTGTGGGGGTGTTTTTATTTTTCTGAGGTTGTCAACAAAAATGTTCTTCATGGAATCTGAGTGAACATTTAAAATGTATATTATAGCAACTGATGTTTGAGCTATTAAATATTCGTTTTCTTCCACAAGATTTATCAGTTTGGCAATAGCCTAAATCAGGATTTTCACCATTCCCAAACATCAGTAGTTTTATTCCTTGAATTCAAGTTTTCCTAAAATTGGTTTTTAGAGCATAACTTTATTAAGGATTGTAGGATTTTAAGAAAATTTAGAATGCAGCTTTATACATGGATTGATAAGACACTGAATGAGTTTAATTCAAGCATTCTACAAAATCGTTGACATGAGTTATAGCCCCTGATTGTCCATCCACCTGACTTTGGTTTCTGCAGCATAACTTCACTGAGGTTTGTTGGATTTTAATCAAATTTTTAGGAAGCTTTATACTTTGAATTCATAAGACAATGAGTGAGTCTAACTTTTCTATAACATGGACGACATGAGTTATGGCCCCTGATTTTCCATCGACCTGACTTTGGTTTCTGCAGCATGATTTGACCAAACATTGTTGGATTTCAACCAAAAGGATGCAGTTTTATATTGCAGGGACATTGAAAATTGTACATTTCCAGTAACTCCTGTTCTCATTTAGATTAATTTTTGCCTCTTATTGACCATCCTTTCCAGACTTTGTCTTCATATAAAGGGTTACTTTGTTTCAGGTGTTGCCATTCATATTATAGTGAATGGGGAATTTGAGATGCACACACCTTTTACAGTTCTATTTATTGTTCCTTTACATGATTCTTTTTGTGCTTGCAGTCACTTTGGATTTTATAACAGTGCAGAAGAGATAGTGGAGATGGAGGCACAAGAGGTGAGCTTTTGGACACCTAAAATATTATGGTGTTTGAATGTCTACAAAAGCCTAAACAAATTTTCTTTACTACGAAATATTGCCAGATATTGAAAACTAATCTTTTAGCTGTTTTTTGTACATGAGTTGATGTGGAAATCATATAAAAAATCAATGTGTTTTCTGTTGTTGGACACTGTTTCTTTACAGACCAGAAAATTTAGTTGTCAGAATGTTTTCATGCTCTGTAGCTTCTGGACATGTTTTGCAAGAATTATATTTATATGCTGTTGGTTTTGGACACAAATCTAGTTTTATAAAGATAGGACAAGAGAGTTAGAATAGTACTGTTTTTAGAAAGTGGAGGAATGACTTGCTGATCAGTGGAAATTGCCTTGATCAGTTACATATTATGATTAATATTGTCCAGAATTGGGAGGACCCTGTGTCACTCTTCATTTGACTCTGTGTCACTGTTCATTTGACTATGTGTTACTGTTCATTTGACTCTGTGTCACTGTTCATTTGACTCTGTGTCACTGTTCATTTGATCTGTCACTGTTCATTAGACCGTGTGTTACTGTTTATTTGATCCTGTGTTAATATTTATTAAACCCCATGTCACTCTTAATTATATCCTGTGTTACTATTTATTAAAACCTGTGCCACTATTCATTAGACCCTGTGTCACTGTTCATTTGATCTTGTGTTGCTATTTCTTTGGTTCTGTGTTAATATTTATTAAACACACTGTCACTCTTCATTATATCCTGTGTTACTATTTATAAAATCCTGTGTGACTGAGTATTCATTGGACCCTGTGTCACTGTTCACTAGATCCTGTTTTACTATTTATTAGATCCTGTCACTGTTCATTAGACCCTGAGTCACTATTCATTAGACCCTGTGTCAATCATGTTCATTAGATCCTGTGTTACTATTTATTAGATCCTGCATTACTATTTATTTGATCCTGTGTTAATATTTATTAGATCCTGTCACTATTTATTATATCCTGTGTCACTGACACTTAAATAATAAATATTATTTATTCAAATCTATGTTACTGACCTGCAGGGGGAAAAAAATGAAAATCATATAAATAATTTTAGCATATGTCACCTCTTATTAAAAGAGAAAACCACTAAAATGAAAGCCTTCATGTCATGAGTTTTGTTTGATGCTTTTGTCATGAATAATACTAAACCTGCCTCCCATTATGTATTTGTCACATACGTGGGAATTGGTTTCAGTGGATAATAATGTATTTTGAAAAAGTAATAACTTAGAACAAAACAGGACCTTATTTTATGCATTTTATGTATTGTATGATTCAGTATTGAAACAATTTAGTTGTTATAAGTCTTATACAAGCTTTTGTACTGGACCGAACAGGACTGAACTGGACATGTATCTAGAATGTACTTTCTGCTCTCTCACATATTAATGAAATATACCACTGCCTTAGCTGTGTGGAAAATTACAAACATGATTCATCTTGTCATATTCTTTCTTTATTTTTTAATTTATTGGCAAACTTTGTAACCAATCCGAGCTGTATTTATGCTGAATTTTTCATTGACTACATTTCCAGATCAAATTGCTTTAAGAAGATGCCTTGCTATCACTTGAAACCAGCAATCTTGGAAAGAGGAATATTTATTTTTGCTATCTACATTCTTTGTAGACCAAGGGAAGAAACTCTTCCCAACCCTGCACTCTGCCTCCCCTTACCACTGCTAGAGGTTGCTACAGTAGTTTTCCTTTCACTTTTGCTTTGCTGATATATGTTGTATCTAACAGCTCTCACAGAATCTCACTTAGTCTTGGGAAATATTGACCATCCATCAACAGTTAATCTTAGGCAATATTGACCAATTAATCTTGATCGACCATCAACAGTTAATGTTAGGCAATATTGACCATCCATCAACAGTTAATCATGGGGAATATTGACCATCCATCAACAGTTAATCATGGGGAATATTGACCATCCATCAACATTTAATCATGGGGAATATTGACCATCCATCAACATTTAATCATGGAAATATTGACCATCCATCAACATTTAATCATGGAAATATTGACCATCCATCAACATTTAATCATGGAAATATTGACCATCCATCAACAGTTAATCTTGGGCACTATTGACCAATTAATCTTGATTGACCATCAACAGTTAATCTTAGGCAATATTGACCATCCATCAACAGTTAATCATGGGGAATATTGACCATCCATCAACATTTAATCATGGGGAATATTGACCCATCCATCAACATTTAATCATGGGGAATATTGACCATCCATCAACATTTAATTATGGAAATATTGACCATCCATCAACATTTAATCATGGAAATATTGACCATCCATCAACATTTAATCATGGAAATATTGACCATCCATCAACAGTTAATCTTGGGCAATATTGACCAATTAATCTTGATTGACCATCAACAGTTAATCTTAGGCAATATTGACCATCCATCAACAGTTAATCATGGGCAATATTGATCAGTTAATCTTGGACAATATTGACCATCTATCAACAGTTAATTTTGGGCAATATTGACCAGTTAATTTTGGGGAATATTGACCATCTATCAACAGTTAATCATAGGGAATATTGACTGATTAATCTTGGTGAATATTGACCTTCCATCAACAGTTAATCATAGGGAATATTGACCATCCATCAACATTTAATCATGGGAAATATTGACCATCCATCAACATTTAATCATGGAAATATTGACCATCCATCAACATTTAATCATGGAAATATTGACCATCCATCAACATTTGATCATGGAAATATTGACCATCCATCAACATTTAATCATGGGGAATATTGACCATCCATCAACATTTAATCATGGGGAATATTGACCATCCATCAACATTTAATCATGGAAATATTGACCATCCATCAACATTTAATCATGGGGAATATTGACCATCCATCAACATTTAATCATGGAAATATTGACCATCCATCAACATTTAATCATGGGGAATATTGACCATCCATCAACATTTAATCATGGGGAATATTGACCATCCATCAACATTTAATCATGAGGAATATTGACCATCCATCAACATTTAATCATGGGGAATATTGGCCATCCATCAACATTTGATCTTCATAAGCTAGAAGGTCCTCAGCTTTGAAGGTGTATGGAGGAGAGTGAGTTTTCAGGGACTGGTGCAACAGCAAGAACATGATCCATTTTGAGTGCTTCAGTCCCACAGTTGGCTAACTTATTTGGTAGTAAACACACCTCTGAACAGACATCTGATTTGTTAATTATGTGACTGATTATTTGTAATAATTTATACATGAACAACTGTAACCACCCAGTTTCAAAACCCAATGTTTGTGGTTTTTTTTAAAATAATAAATATTGTAATACCATTATGGTATTAAGAATGTAGTTTCCCCAGGCATAATTATTTATCTGTTCATTGTGTATTCGGGTGTAAAATAATGCTTCACCTGAGACTAGCATTGAATACCTCATTTCTATTCATCACTGTTAATACCAACCATGTGTGAATTGCTTTTTCTATTCCTCCTAAACATATGCCCCCACTCCACCCCCAACCATCATTGTTTTGGTTGCCGTCTGTATTTTTTGTGGATGTGTATTCTATGTTTTATATTAAGTATGAGTTTTAAAACTTTCTCTTGACCTTATATTTCCTTACTGTTGAGTACTGAGTTATTTGTTCAATGGCATCAACTCTACAAGGCCCAGAAGGTCAACATTAAGTTCAAAGAAGTTTGCATGTTTGATGTTATTGTGGCATATTTGTTCCAAGGACTGGTTGACCTAGTGTCAGAATAACGTGACGGGGTGGGACATCATGCTACATGTCTGCAGCATGATAACAGTGCTAGTTATCACTATAAACTGCCACACAGCAGACATTGTAGCGATATGACTGAAATTTTTTAAAGCCATCTTAAAAATCCAAATCAAACATACACTCATGACACCCCCATATGTCAAATCAAATTTCTTGATTTTATGTTGTATCATTGATCTTTGATAAAAAAAAACCATTTACTTATGATCAAGTTGAATTTGGTAAGCATACACAACATAGAAATTTGTGACATTTTTCTGTCCCACTTAATGAGAAAGTGTTCAAAGTCTACATAAAATAAACACTGCCATGGATAAAACATTCTGCTCTTCTCATATTGATGAGTGGTAGCTGAAAAAAATCAAGTCAGTTTTCAAGATGCTTATCCACTTGGACAAGTTGTAATGTAAGCTGATATTGTATACAAGTGTAAGTTGTTTTGAGACCCGACTGCTGTATTCAGGTCTCAATCATTTGTCATGTATGTTTCATTTCATTTGAATCTTTTCTTTCCACAGTGGTACATAAATGACTCCTTTGGACTGCAGACACTGGACAAAAGGAAAGGTCTGACTAAATATGTTATTCCTGGTGTACATCATATCCATTGGCACACAAACCGAACAGTGTTTGACTGTTGTATAGAACCATGGCTTACGTAGCTATGATAATGCATAACCATAGAGATTGACTGAAATGCATGCACTTTTGTTTTATATTTTACATGATTTTGTTGTAATGATGGCAAAATGTAATGAATTATTTATTTCGTATGAATTTTGGAGAGTTTGCACTTGAAAATATGACATGTCATTGTTAAAGCCCGAACTGTTAATGATCACACAGTATGAATTGAATTTTCCAAGGGTGATTTGGAATGGGACCTGAGACTACCAATTATTGTTTTTGGCAGGAAAACTAGATAAATCCTAGAGTGCAATATAAAAAGATAGAAAAATTAATAATTTGGGTTGAATGTGGCACAGATTGTATATGGCATAAATTTATAATCATTAAGTAAAACATTTTTCCATTGGGAATCAGAAATTGTTCTTGAGTATTTGATTAATAGATGTGCCAAATTTAAACTAGTCAATTGGAACATGTTGAAACAAGTGAGCTATGGCATATTGAAGTTATATATTTAGTTGTACCATATAATGATGGGGAGCAACTGTGTTCAGTTTGCACATTTCTAGTCTTTCTGATAAATTACACATTTATATGTAATTGAAATTGAAATTTAAAATCTTACGAGCTACATGTTGTTTATGACATACATACATACATCCATCATACATTATTATATATGGGTGTACATGTGCATGCTTATCTGCAGATCTATATACTTACCTTTAAATCTATATAGATAGTTAATGTCAATCACAGAATATTACCAAGCATACAATTTTAGTAAAATTTTTATTGAGCAAAGTAAAATTCTTTTCATTTCCTTTTTAATCTTAAAGAAAACCATTCCTGTAAACATTAGGTATTATCAGTCACCAAATTACCTATGATGTGGAACTATTTGGTGTAAAGACAAATCTGTGGATATTTCTAAAACAAAAATTACTCCAGTTAATATTTTAACTGCCATTCTTTTTTAAATTCCATCACTATTAGCAATGATTTATCATATCTGTGATATATAATCTCCATAGCAACCACACTTTATGTGTTAAAATAGAATTTATGCATGAAACTTTCACTTTTATGTGTGTGCAAATGGCATTCCATGTGAAACTTTAACTTTTGTCTGTATTGACCTAGTGTTGCACGTAAAATTTTCACTTTTGTCTAGATAGTGTAAAACCATTACTGTTAAAATGGTATGTTTCTCTTAAGTTGAAATGAATGATTCGCCAAAATGTAAGGATTTACAATATTTGTAATTTACCATTGATAGATAGGTACATAGATAATCTTATTAAATTTAAATCTATTTACATTTTATTTTGAATAATATAAAACTTATCACTTTGTCTTTCTGTTGAAATTCATAAATACATTTGTATCCACGAACACACAAGTCAGAATGCAATTGAAATTTGTAATCTTTGTTGACAATGTAGTCAAACTTAGTACATGTTATACCAGTCTGAAATATGTTTTCCTGTCCGTAACTATTAATTAATTAAAGCAGAATTAGTTATTTAAGTAATGTTTACACCTTGAAGGACTTATTAACATTAACCTTCTTATGTAAAAAAAAAATCTTTTATCGTTTCAGAATTTTGACGTCTTATGATCTCTTATCACATCTCAGCTTTTTGTTTTACGTTGTCTTATTTTCTTTTCAAATTTGATTTCATAATTGGTTTTAAGCTTTCACAAGAGACATTCTTAATGGCAGTTTCAGCTTGTCTTTTGTTTTGGCACCCTCTTTCAAACACAGGTTGCTATTTTTGTCAAAGAACTTAATATAATTACTTTTTACCTTTTCTGTGATACGGTGTATTTAAGTATGCTTAATATAATTACTTTTTACCTTTTCTGTGATACGGTGTATTTAAGTATGCTTTCATACGGAATAAGAGGTTTAGTTTTAGCCCAACATGCTGGGAACTGACAGGGATGGGACAGCATCGGTTTGCAAGAAAAATATAACAGATAAAGTTAAATTAAATTCAGTTTTGAATTGACTAATTGAAATAAAGTATTGCTTGTGTTCCAAGAGCAGTATTATGAGATACTCAGCCCATTCTTGGTGGCTCCTTTAGTTTTAAAATGGTCCATTTTTTAAATTAATTTTGCATTGCTTTATAAAAGAAAATGGGCCATTGGCCCATGACAAGGGCCCACTAATTTTTGAAGCTAGGGATGTCACTCTATATATATGCTGGAAAAAAAGGAATTGTACAATGTAACAGAAATTACTTTACCTTATTGAAAGCATCTTTTGGATATCACAGGATTTACAAATCTAAAACTCTTGATATTTGCTGCAAATTAGAGTTTGCTAATCTGTACATTGTAGAACAGTTCCAATCAGAGGCATTTTGAGGGAGAAAAGTTGGAATAAAGAACGGCAATTGTTGCAGAGTATGTCACTAGCCATGATTTGCAAAGATTGCACATGATTCATGATGGTGATTCTGTAGAACCATTTTTCAGTTTTTGAATGATATGATATTTTCATTGATATGATGATTATTTTCCAGAGATTACTTGTTTCATTCGATGTTACCATTTTTTAATTGTATGATTTTATTTAATCCATTTGATGCAGTATTTTACATGGTCTTTCAAATTAATGTTTACTCGGTCAAAATGTTGTTGGCAATCGTTGTTTTTTATTATGATTTGAAATAAAGTATATTTTGAATTTTATAATATTCATATCTGTGTTGAACCTATCTGTTCATATATGATTAACAGGAAGTGTGAAGAACCTGACATACCACATCATATTGGAGCAAAGTATAATTTCTTTGGTTTATACAAATGGCTGGAAATAATTTGACTGAATTAAAAAAAATTATTCCTACATTTTGTTACATGCACCTTTAGCTGGAACAGGAGTATGATTTCTTTGCTTTGGTAAATGTTTACTCACAGTAATTCTTGCATGATCATTTTTTAAATGTTACCCAATCATAATACCTTAGGAGACCTACTACCACCTCACAAATCCAGCTCTCCCATATACTACTTTTAGCTAAAGGGTGCTAAAAATTGTTGGCCAACCTACGTGGCGGTCAGGAAGAGTGATCTTCCCTAAGGTATAAGAATTGGCAGCAAAGTCTAAAAACTTCCCAGTTATTACTTATCCTTGTACCAAGAAGCACACTTTCATCACAAGAGGCCTCACAAAAGTCATGATCTACATGGAAGATATACCTTTACAAGTTTGAGGAGTTTTTTCACTTCAAAGAAAAGTATACTCCATCTATATTTTTAACTTTGTCTCTTCTTATGCCAACAAAGCTATTCCTTTACAATTTGTTAACACTTTGCCATTATCACACATGTATGTACTTGCATGGGGACTTCCCATTCAGCTCGGACTATAATTATTTTGTATGTACAAGACTTTTTTTTTTTTTTTTTAAACTAACCCTAATACATGTATATGTGTAATTCCATTATGAACGACTACATATCGGTGAGTTTCTATTCCAAGGCATTTGTAGCATCTGGGTGCCAACTTTAGTGATTTTACTTGTACAGGCAGTCGTTGGGACTTTTTCCCTTCAGGTATTGCCTCATTTGTACTTATCTATAATGGTGCCTCAGTTCTCTTTTAATGTGAAGGTTTTTGTGTGTAATATAGACATGTGTTCATTTCTGTATTGCTTCCACTCTGGTCGGACATGTGCAGGTAAGCTTTCATGCAGTTTACTCATTCGCATCTTACTCGTGCATGTTTCTATTGGCAACACTTGAGTCATGTTTATCTGCATAAGCACATAGTCACTCGCATGAGTAGCCTGTGGAACTTTACAAGATAGGTTTCAGGCTACAATATTGTTGTGTGCAGGTCTTTATGCCCTTAAGAAACTCCTTACATTTGTATAATTCCATCATTTATAGTACATACAGGTGAATTTCCTTTACCACAGCATCCTTTGCCTTGGAACTCCATGCTTCAAAGATTCTACTTGTAAATGCCATCCTTGACCTTCCCTACAGGTAATATTTTAATTAAGATAATCTGCTGTCACTTTTTTCCAGGTAACCATCATTTGGTATAGCCCTGAACCCACGCTGTATTCAAAATCACATGTGCAGGCCCACAGCTTTATATTTCTCTGCCTTACAGTGGTATTTTCATTATATTTTACATCTATGCTACATTGCTTTATTTGTTATCAATTTCTGTGTCAACTTTTTCAGATTTAGCTCTGCATTGACACTGCGTTCTAACACACAGATGCAGGATTACAGTTTTGTACATTTTGTTCTGTTTTGTTTTACAGATTAGAACTATGGGCAAGATGCACAGCTCATGACAAAAACATCACCAGTCTGCATGCTGACCTTCCTGAAAATTTCTGGTGGAGAAGGGAGATAAATCAACTCTTACCCTTCAGCCACGAAGCGCAGACATTGACACGCTGTGAAACTGATATGGCACCCAAGTCACCACCACAGTTCTTGGCATTATTTGCAACTCCCGCATCAAGACACTTATTTGGCACAATGTCAAGAATAGTAACTCACGCATCAACAGTGATATCACCACTTTGGGGATGACATAGCCACACTCCATACATATTGATGGGATGGCTTTTGATGATACTCGGCAGTTAGTGCACAATATCATTACCATGTCTTCGATCTTGGACTTCTTCTCTATTGCTATTTTTCAACACGCCGAACATAGCTCACTTCTACAATAAATACCTTGGGCATGCATGGGAATCAGTCTCAAAAATATTCCGAGTACTGAATTGAGCTGCTAAACACATTTTTTCCAATGCTGTATCCACAGCTACAAATTTACAATTGGCAAAACTTGACTATTTGCTTTCTGCCTGTGCCTGAAGGACCACCATAAGATCATGCTAAGAGCACAGCCTTTATGCTCTAACCATCCTTGTAACGGCCAGATTGAAGAAGTCCGTAAACAAGCCAGCAAGGAGACCAATTCTCTTCCCACATAACCACAGCGTCAATACTGGGATAGTATGGGAAATCAACTAAAGGATGCACACATAGGATAGAAACCTCTGAAAACCGTACTATCGAAGCTCGACCCAGCGATGTCCACAGATTTTGCAAGTTAAAGCAGATAAAGCAACAAGAGGGTCATATCATATGTTCCAACATTTCTCCAGGGTTTTATCCAGACTTTTCTTGGTCCCAAAGGCAACTGCTTTCTCCCTCCGGTCATCGACCTAAGCGACCTCGATTTATTCATGCCCTTTAGTTCTCAATTGAAACACCACAGCACATTTTTGAATGCCAAATGGAAGACTTCGGGATATTTGTGGACTTAAAAGACGCATACCATTATGTCACTATTCATACGGCTTCCAGGACGTTCCTGCAGCTCACCTACAACATCATGTACCAATTCAGAGCACTCACATTGGAACTCAACATTATCCCCTAGGTCTTCCCTTGTATGATGAATCGAGTAATGGCCCATGACCGGACCATTTCTAGGGCAGCAATATCAAGTTAGCTGGACGACATCCTGTAGAAACATCAGGTGAGTTATATCCAAACATGACATGATAAACTTTGTTTCACTGCTTACCAGCCTGGACTTCTTGTTAACATTGAAAAATCCGACCTAGTACGGTCTCAACAATTTGTTCAGCTTGGTATGGAGTTCAATAACCAGGCATCATTGTTGGTCTCAGGATCGGACAGTGAAAATCCGAACCATGTTGGCTTCTTTACTTTCGAGGAAAATTCTATCCACATGGGAATTCTCTGGCCTACTACGCTTGCTCAACGCGACAGCGGACCTTACTGTCCTCAGACGCCATTTTATGTGCCCACTGCAATGATTTTTCTATCCCAATGGAGACCAAAATTTTGCCCTCTGGACCAACGTCTCCCCATCTGCACACAGTTGAGGCACCATCTGCAGAATTGGAACATCCAACTTGGCTCATGGCGGGTATAATTCTGCAAGTACAACCGCCAGAGATTACAGGCTGTACCGAGGCAAGTATGGAAGGCTGGGGAGCCCAACGGTTCGTGGTCTCCCCAGGAATGACATCTGCATATCAATATTCGGGAGATCATTGCCATTTTGAAAGCCTTTCACTGGTGGCGGGAATGTTTAAATGGCAAGGGAGTAGTCATTCTATGCAACAACTCTACAGTAGTGACTTATCTCTAACGACAAAGATGAACTAAGTCCCCAGACCTTTGCGTCATAGCGTGGGACTTTCTATGATGGTGTAGTCAACAACAAGTCCGGATCCACGTTCGCCATATCTCGAGACACTTCAACGTGCTGACCGATTCTTTGTCTCAACAAATAACTAATGCAGACAGAATGGTCTCTCCATCCCGCGGTTTTCTCAGATATTTACCCGATGGGACCAACCGTTAGTCGACCTCTTTGCAACAAGGGGCAATACCAAACTCCCAACCTTTGTCTCTCCAGTCCCGGACCAAAAAGCTTGGGCAGTCGACGCGCTATCGCTAAATTGGAACGACTTGGACGCATACGTATACCTCCAAGACATCTGATTCCAAAAATAAAAGCAAAAGAATCGGCCTGTTGCCTCATCCTTATTGCACCACTCTGATGGGAGAAGTCGTGGAATAACGACTTCCTCATTTCTTGCATCGGAAATTTCGGATTTTCCCTCATCTATTTAAACAACCACGACAGCAGTTGTTTCATCCCAGTCCAGAGTTACTGAACTTGCATGTTTGAATAATACTAAACAGGCCCTCAGAATTAAACAATTCTCGCAATCAATCGTAGACATAATCGCTCAGGCACGACGGACCTCCACTCTGAAGCATATGAAGACAAGTGGCACTTTTCCCCTCAGTGGTTGCACAGATTGATATGTCCTTCCTCTCCAAACATCTATTCCGCAGATAGCTAATTTCCTCCTCTGGCTCTTAGAAGAGATAAAGTTCGCACTGATTATGATGGGATGTTTCCGCACCACGATCGCTGACACATTTCGTCATCATGGAAGAGAGGATATCTGACAAAACGGACTTACCCGGCCTACTCGCCAACTTTGAGTACACACGGCCGAAACATTAACCCTATGCCCAAGTGGAACCTATCTTGGGTATGAACCTGGCTGAACACAACACCTTTTGAACTAGTTTTAAGGGCATCTCTGACGCGCCTTTCATACAAGACCAGCTTCCTCGTGGCATTATCGAAGGAGAACAGAATTATCGAAATATATGCCATATCAGCAGACCCGAATTAGATGTAGTCCGACAAGACGAGTCAGTCTTACCCATGCTGGCATTCTCTTTCATCGCCAAGAACCGGTTTCCATCCACGTGTAATCAGACTTTCTTTATGAAAACCCTGTCTCGTCTGGATGCATTAGCTGAAGGCCATCGACAAGACCCGGTTCGGGCTTTGAAGTGGTAACTTAATAAAACAGCCGTTGTGTCGAGGGAGATAACGCTTCTTTCTAGCTCTCAAGACAGGACAGGAAGATATATCAATACAGACTATCTCGTCCTGGATTAACTGGGTTATTCGCTCGGCATATCGAGAAATAACCCCAATTCACATGGCAATATTACGCATTTCGATTCACATCGCCCTCCAACAGATGGAGTCCCCTCCAGTCGGGTTACCTATAAGCTGGCTCACATACCTTAGGGGACCGGAGATTGTATCTCCGGGGTGAAGGGGTGTACCTCTCTCCACCTCTTACCTATTCTCCTAAGGTATTATGATTGGGTAACTTAAAGAAGATACCAGTTTTCTTAGTAAAATATGTTTCTTCGGAAATACTTATCCAATCATAATACACATACACCCTCACAGCCTTCTCCCAGTTACACCCATAGAGAGCGCGCCTTCAGCTCCAGTAGTAACTGAGAGGTTCTTTGACTTTGCTGCCAGTTCTTATACCTTTGGGGAGATCACTTTGCCCGACCGCCACATAGGTCGGCAGACAACCTTTAGCTCCCTTTAGCTAAACGTAGTATCTGGCAGGACTGGATTTGGGAGGTAGTAGTAGTTCTCTGATATTATGATTGGGTAGCTATTCTCGAAAAATATATTTAACTAGGAACAATTGGTTATTCATACCTTATTAATTAATAAGCACATCAATTATAAACTGAGTACCTTATAAAAGGGTTCCATTTTTAAAAAAACAAAAAAATGGTACCTTGCTGTACATGCAATTTACAATCTTTTAGTACAGCTGTTGTCACAGAAGTCACATGCATCAAACTAGTTATAACCAGGTAAAACCAGATAAAATTGGCTTGACCACAACTAGCTTAAACCAGCCTGATGATATAAGAATTTTGCTGTAAGTGTAGCAGAATGTGATAAAAATGTTTTTCATTTCGTGGTTCATTAATTATCACGTTGAACAATGGAGATATTTAACAGTATATATGGTAGTGTAACAAATTACTGTAACATTTCCAAGTTTTATAGCAGCACCAGATTACATCGCTTTTGACTATCTTAGATGTTTGTATTTTGATCCAGAGATGCCATGCATTCCAATTTTAGCACAGATGCCTACCATTCCAATTATTTATAGATGTCATCCATTCCAATTTTAGCACAGATGCCTACCATTCCAATTATTTACAGATGTCATCCATTCCAATTTTAGCACAGAAGCCATCATTTTTCCAATTTTAGCACAGATGCCTACGATTCCAATTATTTATAGATGTCATCCATTCCAATTTTAGCACAGATGCCATCATTTTTCCAATTTTAGAAAAATTATTTCTATTAAGCCCAAATTACATTATGATCACTTCCGAGAAGAACTGAACGAATGCAACCTTTGTTGATGAATATTTTACTTAGTTACGAAGTACAAAGAAGTGTGATTGTTGATAAATACTGAAGTTAGTCATGAAATACATAGAAATGTTGATGAATAGTTAGTAATAAAGTACAAAGCAATTTGATTTGTTGATGAATATTTGACTTAGTCGTGAAGTACACAGAAATGTTATTTGCTGGTGAAATATTTGACTTAGTTTGAACTACAAAAATGGTTTGTTAATGAATATGACTCTTAGTCATGAACTAAATAGAAATGTGACTGTTCAATGTAAATCAAACAAAAGTTTCTATATATTTTGCACGGAGATATATGCTTAGAAATTTAAGAAAGGATTCAAAACCACTGTGTCAATGCAGTAGTACAGGCATGTCAGAAACCAACAGTTTGGGTATCCTGTTAATTATTTTCTTGCCGTTTTGTGAGGATGTATAACATGTAACCCCATGTATGCCATTTAAAAAGATGGAGATTAAAAACTTGAGACTTGGTGGTTTGCGCGTGTGGAGGATGGCTTAAGAATTATGACTCGTTCTTTTTGAAAATGTTGGTGGTGGGGGTAGCAAACATTGTGACTTCACTTTCTAACTTTCATTATGTTATGGTCCTTTTGATTCAAATTTATTCTTTTCACATAACTATAGGTTGAGTCTTTAAATGCTTAAGTTATTTAAATACAGAATTCCGTTTATTTTAAGAAAAAGGTTTAGCACAGTTTTGCTGCATACGTAAGGACATTACTGACCATTTGGACCGCTCCGCTGGTCTAGTGGTAGAGCGTCCGCCTCGGAAGCGGGAGGTCGTGGGTTCGAACTTATAAAAATGATATTAACTGCATCCTTGCTAGGCGATCAGCATTAAGAGGTTGGTGTTAAGTCCTAAGTCCGTTCGGCCTGGTGTCAAAATAATGTGACTAGGTGGGACATCATGCTACATATCTGCGGCATGATGCCCCAGTGCTAGACATCACTATAAACTGCCACACTGCATACATCGTAGCGATATGACTGAAAAATTGTTAAAGCTACGTTAAAAATCCTAATCACACACACACACACACACTGACCATTTGCAATATCATTGGAACTCGTTCGGATTACTTCTGTACTGTTGATATATCAGTACATTACTGACCAGTTGGAATACCATTGGAACTCGTTCGGATTACTTGATAGAACATTTAAAGCTTAGGATTTCATTCACCATACTGTAAGTTATTTTTACTTTTTCACATTGTATTTTAGGGAAATAATTTGTATTTTCAATTATACAAAACTAATTGGGTTTCGATCTTTCTTGTTACTTACTTCGAGACCATAGAATCGTGTTATTTTAACATTGGCTGTGTTTCATTTCTACACATGATTTACAAATTTAAGTAGGGACATCAATGAAATTACATTACCTCGATGGGTTATATTTGTACATTGAAATTACTTTACCTCGATGGGTTATATATGTACATTGAAATTACTTTACCTCGATGGGTTATATTTGTACATTGAAATTACCTTTACCTCGATGGGTTATATTTGTACATTTAAATTACTTTACTTCGATGGGTTATATTTGTACATTGAAATTACCTTTACCTCGATGGGTTATATTTGTACATTTAAATTACTTTACCTCGATGGGTTATATTTGTACATTGAAATTACTTTACCTCGATGGGTTATATTTGTACATTGAAATTACCTTTACCTCGATGGGTTATATTTGTACATTTAAATTACTTTACTTCGATGGGTTATATTTGTACATTGAAATAACTTTACCTCGATGGGTTATATTTGTACATTGAAATTACTTTACCTCGATGGGCTATATTTGTACAGTGAAATTACTTTACTTCGTTGGGTTATATTTGTACATTGAAATTACTTTACCTCGATGGGTTATATTTGTACATTGAAATTACCTTTACATTTCTACTGTGATAATTAATTGCAGCAGGTTTATCATGTGATGTTCGTTTTATATTGGGACTTCATTCAGCAAAGAATGGTGAAAAATTAGTAAATTTTTTAACTATTTAACTATGTGTATTTATTTATTACGTTGCGTTGAATAATTGTGTACGTTGCAGACGTACTATAGATTCAAACTGGAATAATTAAATTTTTCAAGATTGTTTGTTGGCTATGTAGTTGTAAGAGTTTGTGTTTGAACTTCACTTTATAATGGCATTAAAGTGTATTTAAATGATATTAAATTAGTAAAACAGGCATTACTGAATATATTCTTTTCTGTCGTTGTAACAAAAAATAATATATGACATACAAACACAAGTTTAAAATGGATCAACAAGACTTTAGAAACACTCTCACATATATGTATATACTAGAGACATATGCACGTGCAGATGGATAAGTGAATAGAAACAATAAAATCAATATATCCTAATATCAGATATTAGATAAATGTTAACTGGATGTAATGCAGCATGGACAGGGAAATGTTACACGATAGGGACCACTTAAGGACACACGGTACTATATATACGGAAGAACTGTGAACCAGTCCAGAAATGGATAATAGAGTATATACGGATTTGGTGGTCCATACTTGGTTAATAATGAAAATTAAAATTTTAGTAAAAATATCGTTTGAGAGCTTATCCTAATCTGTAATTAAAAAAAAAAATATAGACAAAATTCTTTTGATGCAATTTTAGTAGTTTTACAGGCTTGACTTGGGAGTACAGTCGACTCCACTTAACTGTACATCGGTTAACTGCACACTCCGGATAACTGCACGTGGTCACGCCGGTCCCGTTTTTTCCCAATGCTTTTCAATGGGAACAAACTTCGGATAACTGCACTTCGCTTAAATGCACACTCCGGATAATAGCACGATAAATGTTCTGCCCGTGGCACATTATTCATTTCAATTTTTCTCCTGTTAACTGCACAATGTATAGTCAGGATCAGTTATTGCCAGTCCACTGCTGTAGCGCTTCATATAAGCCGACAATTAAGCAGGTAAATGCCACTCTGTAAATGATTGAGATGTAAAGGACGCCATAGTTGGTAGATACATATATATCCCCCCCCCCCAAACCAGGGAGCAATAGCGTGGGAACAATCATATGTTGCAATAGATGATGGTCTTCAGACAGAAGATGAAATCGACGACTCAACCAACGTTGCAGCTCTTACAGAGATAAAACAAGAAGAAAATGACGAAATAAGTGATGACGACGACGCAGTAGATGACCAGGTTTCATCTAAAGTCGCTATTCAGTCACTCCAGAATTTACGCAGATTAATGGAACAGAGAGAATGTGAGCTGTTTGAACCGTTTTACAAAATAATTTCGGCAATTCACCAACTTATTAGTAAAACTTGTGTGCAGACATCAATTGCCGATTTCTTTCGGAAATCGTCAATTTCATTGTGTTTGATTTAAGAATACGACGTTAGTGCTGTTCATTGTATACTCTTGTTTCATTTAAGTAAACGTTGAAAGAGTGGATTTTAATCATCTTTTTACGTTATTCTTCACCTATATTCGTGCCATGCTGATTTAAAGCTGTACTGTACCGTACTTCGGTTAACTGCACACTCCGTTTAACTGCACAGTGTCGTGACGGGCCCGAGGCTGTGCAGTTAAGCGGAGTTGACTGTACTCAATAATGAAAGTAGCACCTGATTCATTTGGTGCAGAATCAATAACGTGTTTCATGCACATGTAGATTTAAAAAATGCCGCGGGTCATATGGTGTTCTCCACACAGAAGCTTGCACCAAGAATAGGTGAGCATGGAGACATGTAAGTTTGATCATCAGCACCCATAAATCTTAAGTTATTGAATTTTGAATATGATGTTGTTTCCATATGTTTACTATGGGAGTTGAATTAGTACTGTCTCCTCAACCAGTGTACATGTAATGGTGTAAGGGAGATAACCCAGAGAACCAAGTACACGATAAACTTATGAAGTTGTGGGCCTGTAACATGTAAACATTGTCTGACCTAGTCTCTAGTTAACAACATTAAACGGTTTGTACTAATTTCTAACAAAGATTACTAAGTTTTAGTTTAGTGGAAAAACCATTTATAGTCTCCACTTTCAAATGAGAATAACTTTCCTGGTAACGTGTCGTTCGGCCCCGTTCAGTCTGTGGTAATTCGCACGGAGTAGTTTCACCCGGAGACCATACCGCCCCAAAATAGTTTATTTTATTTGAATAAACTTCTTTTTTTAAGTAATCAAAACCACGTTGATTTATCACCAGGAAAACAGTAATTTCGATGAACATGGAACTACACGTGTTCAAAGCATGATCATGCATTGTACATTTCCCAATTAATAATTAGATAACAACAGATCGCGTGCATTACACAAGTAAATGCTTAATCCAATGGTGCATGTGCTGCGTTTAAATTTTAAATTTAATGTTATTTCACAATGTAATTTTGATCATGAAAATATCTCCCAACGTTTGGATTATATGAAATTTGAACCAAAAGACCAAAGAAGCAAAACAAAATTCGTACATGTGATCAGCCTGGAATGAATCACCGACCTAGTTAATTAATAAATATGCTGCTGCAAGGCAACATCAAAAGACGAATTGAAGTTTCGAAGGAATGAAAAACAATTAAAAAAATATTCACACCACGGCACAATTCCGGTTTTATTCTTTGTGAGGGATGCCACTCGTTAATAATGGTTTTCTAATCACAAAGCATGTATGTTTAATTTTCGTGACACATATTTTACCAAATATTCAGATCATCTGGAGTCCTATATTGTCTAAAGTCGATATTTGGTAGGTGACTGCATGGTAGCTTTTTGGATGCTTTTTGTCTGCTCTTTCATAACCCTCGATACGATTATGACTGGGCAAACAACAACGCATATTGCTATGTTCTAGTTTTGTATAAGAATGGAGACAAAAATGGATTTCTGATTTTGGTTTTGTAATAGTTTACTGTAGAAAGAGAATCAAAAATATAATGAAAGCAGTGTATGTTTTTGTTAGAGGCTTCAGTACAGTTTTTTTTTTTAAATAAATTATATTGCTGTGGTTATGCATACAGACTTAAGTCTGTATCCAGTAACTGGTTTGAAATGGTGTTCTGGCGTGTTGAAACCGTAGCTTCAATCTTGTCTCAGTTTTTCAAACCGTCGGTAAACAGGAACATATATCCAGGATAGAAAGTTCATATTTCATTGAATTTACTCTGAAATTAATAGGATTTCAGAGGATCGTTTAAACTGATAAGATCAAATATGACTGAAATAGCCAAGGTGAGGACTGGGCAATTAATAATTTTGGAGTATTGGCCAGATTTATTTGTGCAGTTTTGAGGATGGAACTTACATAAAAGTTTCGTATGTGGGTCTAAAAAGGACGCTGCATGCTAGGCTGGATGGGTCGGGAGAGAAAGGGCAAGAGAGAGAGAGAGAGAGAGAGAGAGAGGATGCTTGTCAAAATAACAACGTTATAGTTAACGATATACTGCCAAAAATAATGAGGGCAAATGCAGGGAAAACTAAAACTATAACGCCAGGATACGTTTTGCTGTAAATCGCAAAGAGTGGCCGAGTGGTCTCAAGCGCTCACTTCTATTGAGCAGTACCATCTCACCTTTGTCTGCGTGGGTTCGAGTCTCGGAATCGGACAATATGAGTATGTGAGAAAGATTGTCAGTAGCTTCCCGTGGGTCTGTGGTTCTTACCAGGGTTCTTCTTTCACCGGTTATACTGGCCGCCATGTAGAGCTTATCGTGTGCTGAAAAATGTTGTTAAACCTGTAACAACATTAGTATAAGAAAACTTGGTCGCCATGATGTATTTTTGTTAGTAGTTAACAAAGAAAACCCAGACCAAGTTCCGCCAGCATACCATGGGAATAGTCTGGAAGACAAAACTTTAAATGCAGGCCCCTCAAACAATTCATCCATGCATGAAGAAAAGTCCCAGTGACATATTTCCCTGCAGTCATTTCTAATCAATCTAAGTAATATTTTGACTAATCTACCAGAAGATATCACGCTCAACATGTAAACCATCGGCATCAAACCTTTTTTGGCTGAGGGCCAAAATAGATAAAATGCTTAAGGTCGTGGGCTGCATAAACAAGAGCATTTCCTTATCACTAATTATGCATATTAATTAAAATGTATATTTGTTCATGGACTGCCTACATGGCCGTGGGCCACACAATGTGAAGGACTGGGCCGTGTGTTGGACACGCCTGCGTAAACAATCAAATCATTGAGTGGATGACAATTAGGTCAGTGGGATGATTGAGAATGTTGCTTAGAACACACCAATACTTTTCCACAAAAATATCATGTCCAATTCTCCGATATCGGCGAGAAAATGAAACTTTACTTGTGAAGTTAATTTGATTGCGGCCGCCGCCGCTAATGCACATCAAGTGTATGACTTAATCTCTTCTGTAATGTGTACAGGCTAGGCAGAAATTAATATAGACACATTTATAGTTAATTATAAAAATGAAATAATAAATGCTTGAAATAAGGCATTAGATTGTAAATTAACAGTACCATCCACAAACGAGTACACTCAAATTTCGCCCGCGTGCTTGTATATGTGTGCAGTGTAGAGATTGCAGATAATAAGCATATACATGTCCTTAAATATTCCAAGACATGGACTTTATTAATCAGATGAAGCGATATATATATATATATATATATATATATATATATATATATATATATATATATATATATATATATATATATATATAAAGTCTGCACAACAACATGTAGCGAACTGTGTATTAAAGTATGAAGTTAGTTAGCTCAGATATTTTATGACATGTTCGAAATATATTCTAATTTCTGTCAGGGAATGGTTTATAATCATGGAGCTTCAATTTAAGTGCAACTTAAACTTTCAGGGCACCAGTCCAAAATACATATAAAATAGCATAGCTCATGCAAACAACCGTCAAAATAATTGCATATATGTATTGCAATATGGGACACATGACATATTTTCTCCTGAGAAGGCAAATTACATATTAAGTAACTAGACTGGTCACAGCACACATGATAGGTTTTCTCCTTGCGAAGGCAAATTACATATCAAGTAACTAGACTGGTCATGGCACTGACAACATCGGACATATTTTTAAAATATTAATGATCTGCTATTGAAACCATTTTTATGTAGTTTCTCTGAGAAAGTCATTTGCATTGCATTTTTAAAAAAATGAGATGCATCTTCTACAAGTCTTTTCACGATATGGGCATATTTCCCCATGCACGAAATGCATTATATGATTAAATAGTTTGGAGTTTTAGAGACAACTTACTGATTTAATTAAACCAGGGAACGGAAATGGCATAGAAAGGTGCCATCTATCTTTAAGTTTTTGCTCTTAAGAAACATCCTTTCTTGGGTTTGTTAATATTCTCTTTATAGGTTCCGTGCGATTTTCGCTTGTATTTTCTTCCTCGTAAAAGCGGTTCAGGTGTTTATTGTCACACTGGATAAAAAATTAGCAACAATCATTCAACAAAATGATAATGTTTACATTGTGAAATGATTTCAATATAAACTTTTCATTTTTAATTATTCTTTCCCTGGGCGGGACGAGTAACGTTTAATCGAGCGTTTATATTGACAGACTGTTCCTCTGTTTGAATTTTTTGTAGTTCGTACTTTACTAGTTGTATTCGTAAGGGGCGCGGCTACGTTCAGCCAATGAAAGAAAACTTTGTGAACCGTTCAAAAATAGAATCCTATATAAGGAAGATCGTTGAATTTTGGGAAATGCTCTTGAGGGACGTAAACAACCATCCAAAAGGTCCTGTCATTTTGTCACATTATTATATTTTAAAACGGAACCGTGTCATAAGATAAAGCATAAATACACATTACACTCAAACCGAAAATATGCATTATTGTAAATTGGTTCTTCCAACATATATGGGAAACACTGTCTTATACATTTATAATACCATTAGACAGTCCCGTGTCATACTTTCAACTAGAGATTTGTTGTAACTTTATGATTTTTACTTAAAAAACCTGCATTTAGTTATTTTAAAATATTATGAAGAATTGTGACATGGAACTTTAGAAAGCGTGCATATTTGCCAAATCAGCGAAAAACATTGCAGATTGGTTCCTAACATTTCCATACAAGAAGATTATGAATATCAGCAGTTCAAGAGCGGAATATCCGACTTTTATAATATCGTATTAACTCTATGTTGTTGTTAATATTAGATTTTAAATAGCAGCATTATGGTTTGATTTTGATAACGGTACGTGCAATAGGATCGAACATATAGAAAATTTTACGACCGTGGAACGAACGAGTGAACGAACGAAATGTTTTATCCCCTTGGCATCACTATAAACAGCCACTCTGCAGACATCGTAGCTTTAACACTTTTAGTCATATCGCTACGATGTCTGACGTGTGGCAGTTTATAGTGATGTCTAGCATTAGGGCATCATGCCGCAGACATGTAATATGATGTCCCACACAAGCGATGCAACTGCTAGTACCATTTTTATAAGTCTTTGATATGACTTGTCCGTGATTCGAGCTTGATTTCAAACTTAAGCAAAGTATTGTCCGTATGAAAATATCAGTCAATCTTATATATCTAACACATCCATACCTCTCCCGCATTCTCTCTCTCTCTCTCTCTCTCTCTCTCTCTCTCTCTCTCTCTCTCTCTCTCTCTCTCTCTATATATATATATATATATATATATATATATATATATATATATATATATATATATATATATATATATATATATATATATATATATATATATATATATATATTCAGACAAGAACAGGCCTGGAGACAAACACTTACGGAATAATTCTCAATACTCGGTCATTGGTAATAGATACGACGCTGTCACATGTGGACCTTTTCACAACGAACTTAATTTCTGCTTTTGTGAAATTTAGATTTTCAACACACCCGCCCAAAGTTCTTTAGAATAATAGTATTGTATCTCAAAACGTTGCTTCATGTGAGGTAAACCAATTTATCTATACGTGGCATGTGTCTCGTGTAAACATGGACACTTTTTTCTTTTCATTATATGTTAATTACAAGTAATTCTAGAGAGTGCAAAACAACAATATTTGCATGTGCAAATGCTGTTAATTTACTTGTTAGGCCAGTCTACATTATTCCATAATGCGTTTTTGGTGTTTATGTAACCTTTTGGGAGGCCGATTTCAAATTTGCTTTTCAAATATATGCATTGAAGGTACAACTGATGGATAATTAGAAGGGGTGAATAAAGAAGCATTAATAGCTTGGTGTGTGGTAGTGTTGTAATCGACTTGTCCTCGCGCAAGGGAATTATAACACGCACCATGCTGTTGACGATATTCTATGGAAAAATGTTTTGTTTCGTTATCTGTAATTTAGAATCTTGTACATGTCATAAAAATAAATAAAATTCAGAACACAAACAAGTAGATCCTTTATTCAACCCGGACTATAATTTTACAGCGGCATATTCTGTTCGTTCTTGGGGCCAGTTGGGGAAGAGTTTCTTATTGAAAATCTGAAGACATCGTTCTGCAAAAGGACAACAATGCGAAATTCAGTAGACATGCAAAAAACAAAAGGCATCATGGCAAATTTCAAAATACATCAATGACATAAACAAAATTTGGGAAAGGTAGTACAACAAAATTTCTAAAGACATGATTCTCAGAGTGAAGCCAACTGAACGATTTATATTACAAGACGGAACTGCATAATTTGAAAGATGGATAAAATGCGTCATTGCACAAAAATATTTTCACAAAGACAACAAGAGCAAAACAAAGAACTGACCGAAGTCAAGAATCTGTGTTTGTACCTGGCTAAGTCACAGATGAATAGAGTTATTTTCCTGACGGAAACGGTTATACATTGTTTTCATTCCAGTTTCCTTTCTATACTCTCTCAGACCTTACTAACTGGTGGGGAGGTAGCGGACGCACTTCGGCCACTCTGAGAGATTATTTTGGTTGTCAATCAAGGACAAAAGTCAAAGTAGGGGTGATGGTTTGGTCTATTTTGATTTGGGTGGCTCTTTTACGGCACAGCATTATAACTTGTTATTTAGAGTCTGAGCAAACGGAGTAGAGTGTTTTGCCCAAGGACACACCACGGTAGCCGACCAAAGTTAGTCCGATCGTAGATTCGAACACGCATCCTTTCTATGAAGAGCCCGGCACGCTAGCAAGTGACCCACCACATCTCATATGGGTGATGGAGCATAGCGACCGAAGTATATGAAGTCACTTGCTAAATAACATAACCTTTCCAGACGTTACAGTCTTACAGCCTGATGGTATGTGCGCCTGGCCCTAAGTGAGACTCGTGGTGGCAAGATATACATTGTATCCCTTCCAGTTACAATCCCTGTAACAATCCCGTGTATGAAATTAGCTCATTTTGGTTGATTGTATACACATGTAAGACCATTTAACGATACACAATTGTCCAATTACTTGTTGATCTGAAGATCTTGGGATTGGTCTAGGGATCTGATGTGAGCAAAGGTTTGCGTTTGCCCATCAGTCGTTGGATATGCATGTGAAGTCTGAGCCTAAAGAAACAAGCTTTGCAAACATCTATGCTTCCTAGTAAGCAAAATTTATAAGGGTTCGATTTAAATATACTTTAAAAGTAAAAAGATAGCATAATTTATATTTTCTGCTTTATTGTCAGTTTAGTTATTGGTGTTTTAAAGGGTAATCGTGGAAATACGCACTCGTAGCATGCTTCTCAGGAGAGCTCTAAGCGGGAGGAGGGGGACCTATTTTCTCAAAACTATTATTACGTTATTTTGTATTACAAAAAACTTAAAAAACTAAAAATCAATCCGAATTTATCTCCAGAATAAACATGCACAATATGCGCATAAAAATCTGTTATTTTCGTTTTTTATCACATTGTATAATTTAGCTCACACCTACCATTCAACGTCGACCTCTGCTAACAATGCAGTTTTGTTTGCCTTCCCCCCTAACGCTGGGCAAGATCCAAGAACAATTGTCTGTTACTATTTTCATAAAAGGGTGGAGTCTCTCTGATTCAATATTTGATCCTGCCGATATGGAGAATCAATATTTCATTGCAAAGTTCCAGGCTAAACTAATCGATCGGATTTGGATCACCCGGCTAGATAACCAGCAATATGAGTGTCACTTTCTCTCCCTTACTCCCTGTCAAAGGTGCAATTTATACATGACTTTAGCTTTGAGAAAGAAAAACAATATAACGGATAGATAGACAGATATGAAGGAAGGAAAGAAAGAAGAAAGCTTGGAAGGAAAGAATAGAAGGAAACAATTCCGCTAACGGTTAGAAACAGTATAATTTCTTCCCTCCTCGGTACATAAGATTGAAATACCATAACTGACATTCCTTTTCCTATTATCCCTTGATTTCATTCGCTGCATTCGTTCGAAACACAGCGGGAAAGAAAGAAAGAAAGATTTTTAAAAGGAAAGCGTTTAGATAGTATGCACTCAGAAATCTACATTCCTGGTAATGGCTAAAAATTATCATCTGATATTATTGAGGCCATCGATATTTAAAAGAATATAAGTGATACGGTGATATTATCGGATAATCGTGAAATCCTATGTATGTATGTATGTATGTATGTATGTATGTATGTATGTATGTGTGTGTAAACTGATGAGAAATGCTAATAATGTATCCTGTAGTTTACCTTTGCCGTGTGTTACTAATGAAAACTCGTACCTTCAAGACCCAGTGATATATAAAAAATCAATTTAGAGTTTATTCAAGCATGTAGATGGTTATGAAAACACGTGCAATATATGCTCCTTTGCTTTAAAATATCATGTTTAAAAAATCTTTGCATAAAAAGATCTAAATTTTCTGAGAAATGTATTTCAATAAACGAGGCACTGAGATTGTTCGAAATGATGTGAGTTTTCTTCACACTCTGAAATATCACAGGTGTGGGAGTAAATAGTACGGCAGACGTCTTAATGTATCAAATAAGAGGAAATGGATTTCCTTTTGGGTATAATAATGAAATTTTGAACGGTTTATATTTAATTTATGAAACGATTCTCAGTTATAGGTCTATATCATCTTAATTTTCATTCCACGCGCATTTGTGATTACTTGTGCATTTTAAGTGAGAAAAAGCTTGCCGGCAAAATAGTAATATAGTTTGACGCTAACATCATCTTGAAATTGAGAGCACGTGCGCATGCGTCAGACGTGATGTTTCTACGCAATATATATATATATATATATATATATATATATATATATATATATATATATATATATATATATATATATATATATATATATATATATATATATATATATGCATCCTTTAACATACATGAGAAATCAAACTATAAAGCAGTCTGTCCACATGTACGTATTTTTCGTCCAAGTTGTGGATAAACGGATGTATCATTCAGGAGTGCATGTTTGCAGGCTCAAAATTATATTGTTCGAGTCACGATTTTTTCGAAATCGTGTGTTCTAAGCTGTGTATTTACGCACAAATATGTAAATGAAAATTATAGGTACCTTACTTTTTGTGATGCTCCTCAAGACTTCATTATTGATTTTCTACAAATGTGAGCGTGTGTGTGTGTGTGTGTGTGTGTGCGTGTGTGTGTGCGTGTGTGTCGTTAAACATGTGAACAAAAGTATGGATAGTTTGCAAAATTTGTGACTTCAATCTTAAGATGAATGAGGTGATTGTTCCGCACGCCTCACCCCCAGCTCATATGAACTCGGGTAGGTAAGTGTAATGGTGCAAAATTTTGTAGATAATTTCACGGTACATTCTGAGGTAGTCACGGTGACACGTAGCCATTAAGACTGACGTATGGGCTAGGCTCACAATAACTTGGCAGCTTGTAATAGTTAACCTCTCTTATTTTGTTGTTGTTGTTTTGGCGGATGTCTTGAATGTTATGGAAATCATGTAGTACAGGAATTTCCTGCATATCATCTGATACGAATTGTGAGGAGTAATTTATCTGTCTTAAAGGAGTCATATCATGTATAATGAGAATTGAATTTTCTTTGCTTGGTAATGTATGGAAATGAATCTCTAATAAACAATGAATGTAGTTAGGACATGGAGTGAAGTCCATTAATTCGCTTTTGTAATTAAGCTTTGAATTCTTTCAACAGTTGTGATTTGGATTTTTAAAGTAGCTTTAAAAAAATTTCAGTCATATCGCTACGATGTCTGCAATGTGGCAGTTTATAGTGATGTCTAGCACTGGGGCATCATGCCGCAGACATGTAGCATGATGTCCCACCCAGTCACATTATCCTGACACAAGGTCGACCAGTCCTAATACTAACCTCTTGATGCTGAGCTCCAAGCAAGGCAGATGTTAGTACCATTTTTGCAAGTTTTTGGTATGACTCGGCCAGGGATCGAACCCACGATCTCCCGCATCCTAGACGGGCGCTCTAACCACTAGGCCACCGGAGCGGTCTCTTTCAACGGAGAATCGATGGCGTTAGCGCTAGGAAAGGGTATCGACTGACATATTTCAGCTAGTAATTTACAGCCCACAGTGGGCTGTAAGAAATCTAATTATGTCTTGCTTCCTGTAGGAATGCGAGGAGCGAGCTAGAAAAGACATTACTATATGATAATATGGTTGCTGGTGTGTATTAGGTCGCAAATTGACCATGTTAACTTAGTTCTGTTGAATTATGATAAGACTATCTGACGTGCAAAGAGTGGGAGCAACTGTCGATCCAAGAAGGGATAAACCTGACATGTATTTAGGTTGCGTATTATATTTTATTTGAATGAAAAAATAGCTCCATACCTGTACTGCACAGTGGAAAAGAGCACAGTCTTCAACCATTACGGTTGATAATCCGAAGAGGCTAGAGAAAGACTGAGGCGGAATAGAAATACAGCAACGCCGACCTGTCACCAACAGTGATTTGGAAAAGACCGGAAGCAACCAGGTGATACTGACTTGCCGGCAATTCAAGTTCGATCTCAATCGATATTATAATGAAATTTTGTTTTATGGGTGTAGCAAAACGGATAAGTGAATCTCGCATAAATTTTGTTACTCTATTTTTAAGAGAAAGTAAACCATTCAAATGTCATGTTCAATTTCATTTTGTTTATGTAATTGATTAAACTGTTATATTTTACATACGGGTCCTCATGCTGTTCTATTCTATATATCTGTTCAGATCTTTGTTATTCCATTCATTAATTTCATTTTTATGTGATTAATTACTCTATCCGGGCAATAACACCGTTATCGATCATCTCCTATATAACGATAAGCAAAGCACCAAAAGGAGTGGGAGAACACACATTTCCTACCTCTGACAGTAAGTTTCTAAGTTAAGAATATGTTCTTGCAGAGTCACTCGTCTTGTTCGATTACTACACTCGTAAACACAGGTAGCTAATACAAACGTTATATTAGTCGCCGAAATAATCTAGGCCTAAATGAAACACGGCTAGTTTGCAGTCGTAAAGAGCGCGTTCCAGATTTCCTACAGCGATCCCGAGTTTTCTAGAAATATTAAGGGCTTGACTTCTTCGGATGGCCGTCCTCTTCGTCCGGGGATCGCGAACTGAGGACAACACAAATGGAAATGACTGAGGTTGGTCAAGAAAGGCAGTAGAATGCCGTACACTTTCATATCGTACTCAATGTACATGAGAAATTACCTAAAACTACTCAAATCGAGAAATAAATTCAGACACAGTGCATTCAATCTCCATAACAACAAGAAAAACAAATAGGCGAGTGCTGGCTTTGCATTTCATAGTCATTCTATTACTTTGACTTGCAACAAAAATAAATTTAATTTGTATGGTAGGCATAACTACCCCACCCCCATTTAAAAGACGATGTTCGTGTTCCACGTATTTATAAAGAACATTATTGTCTATCATTTAGGTCGCATCATTTTCGTGCATTTTCCTCGGCAAAAGACGCTTCATTGTGTTCATTATGTTAATACAACCGGAATATTTTAGGGTTTTCTGTAAAGCTAATATCAGTAAACGTTGTATTCCCAGTGATAAAGAAGACGTTCAACATGGCAGCCTTCCAGACACTATAGAAAGTTTCCTATTTAAAAGTAGAGTCACTTTCGTAGGTTCCTGGCGTGTTTTCGGTAAAGGAAATGCCGCAGTAGCTGCGATTCCTAGCAGGACATGAGCCGATACAAATATTTACACAGTGTCAAATAAAAAATAATCGTGTGATCCATTACTCCTTTTTCTGTATGTATCTAGTTATGTTTAAAGGCACGTCAACGCAATCACGGATATATGGTACCTATTAAAGGTAAAGTTTTCAACGTGTAAATATAAGAACTGAATGAAGTCCCTTACAATCATAATCCCTGTAACGTCGCCCTCTTAGTAAGAGGGGTGGTTAATTGGGTTTGGCTGGCGTTATCCAGAGGATGACCTCCCTCCATATTATAGCCCGGCGGGAGTGAAAGAAGACTGGAATTTCAACAGAGAGGTAAGCGAGAATACTGGGAAGAAACAAACAATACGAGCCCCCCTTTTGACAAGAAAATAACAAATTTAATCAGAAAAAATTAAAACGGCAATTCCACTTCAAGTTAGATTATCTAAGTAGAATTTAACTGGTGTATCCAATTTGGATTTATTACATCATCATAACGAGAGGTGAAAAGAGCGCAATGTCAACGATCGATTGCATCACCTTCATTTACTTTGACCGTATAACAACGTCCCCTAGTTAATCCTTCCTAAACTCTATGTGCTGCCCCGTCATGGACTTCCTGGTCCTTTTATTCTGACCTCGTCCTTCTTTCTTTCTTTTCCCCGTACTCCTGTCTTAGACTGTCTCGTCTTCCTCTCAGAAAGCTGTTCCTTGTCGCTGTTTCTTTCAGGACTTGTGTCTTTCTTTTTACATGACGACCACTTGGTCCCTTCCTTGTTTCACGAGGAAAGCACTACCCTTTTTATGCTTTCCACGAAGTCAACTAAGTTTCCTCTTCCAGGAAATTTCCAGACTAAAGAATTTCAACTAGGGCCGTCACTTTAAAGTCAGATTGCTCTAAAGTGTACGCCTTAATTTATTCTACCCAATCGTAGGCGGTGGTCCCAAATCTTCCCCAAAGAAATAATTCCTTTCATCAGATTTAGACAGCTCAGAATCTGTGTACAACGTGCGTGACAATTTCCCTTTGAAAATATGATAAGTGGACATAGGTTCCTACCAAGCAGTTAGGGTTGGCAGCTCAAATGTTTACTTTCTAAGGACCATGTTATGATACCCCGGTCAATTTCACTGGGTCGGAATGCTGTTCCTTTGAAGTTTACACTGACATGGGGGAGATGAACGAAGAAAGGTCGAAGTGACCCTTCACAAAGACGTTCTGGCTGATATGCAATAAGACTTGAATTGCTCAATGCATTCAACTTTAAAATTTTCTGTAATTCAAAATTCGACACTTCACAATCCCTTTCAAATAAATGCAGACGTGATGTCCTTCAAGATCAAAGATAAAATAAATAAATAAGTAAATATAAGAAATTACTAAACATATTTCAAATAATTATGATATGAAGAAACACAAGATAAAAAGAAAAGAGGCAAATGTTAAAAGTATCTAAAACAAAGCGTAAAAACATAAATCATTAAAATACTGGGATTTTTTTGCATGGATAGTGAGTCAATGATGCAATAGTACCATTGCTATCTTTTTAGATACTCTAATATGTGTTTTCTGAACTTTCTTACCGCTTTACTTCCATTAGTTTCAAATATACCGTTTCAAACTTTCATACCACTTTACTCAACTCCTGCCTATCACGAGAACCTAACCGGGAAACGAAAAATTTTAAGCAAAAAAATATTTTCACAAATTGTCTCAACTTGTCCCAATTGAGACCAGGAAAGAGAAAATCAACCTCAATTTCCAGTAACGCCCTTAATTTCAATGTCAGCTCGCGGAAGAGTGAGCAGACGCCAATCTGGATGGGCGGGTCCTAAAATGCATCTCCGGTTGTTGAATGATTGATAAAGAAGCGGCAACCTGGGTTTCAAGTATACATGACCCTTTGCGAAATAAAGTTACATTACTACTCAGCTGAAATAATTTAGCAACCGCTAATACATCACTGCTTTGTCTATTCGAAGCGCACGGATGACTCTTTAAAATTAATGTTTTATCGTTGAATAGTTGAAGATGATACGGTTCTTTTCTTTTTAATAACTTGATATTCTGCAAACAACAAAGTGTGTTTGTGAAGAACGCATTTTTCGAACTATACTTTTACTGATGTTAATCTCTCTCCCTGTCTTTCTCTATATGTGTCTCTTATATATATATATATATATATATATATATATATATATATATATATATATATATATATATATATATATATATATATATATATAAACGTGTGTGTGTGTGTAAATTAACAATGTTTATTGACGCTATTCTTTCACATTCTGAAAATCACAAATGTTAACATTCGCTAGTCTGTAAAGTTAGGAAGACGACACACAAACAAATTTTAGCGCTCACAACATCAAGAAAAAGAAGGAGAAGAATGACAAAAACAACAACAACAACAACAACAACAATAATAATAATAATAATAATAATAATGACAAATATAATAATAATAAAATGTGCACCGAAAATGATACATTTACTAAAGCTGAAAAGGTTAAGGCTCTGCTTGAAACTTGGGCATGGTATAGAAATTTGGGCATAGTATTGAAATTTGGGCATGGTACTGAAACTTGGGCATGGTACTGAAACTTGGGCATGGTATTGAAATTTGGGCATGGTACTGAAACTTGGGCATGGTACTGAAACTTGGGCATGGTATTGAAATTTGGGCATGGTACTGAAACTTGGGCATGGTACTGAAACTTGGGCATAGTATTGAAATTTGGGCATGTTATAGAAATTTGGGCATAGTATTGAAATTTGGGCATGGTATTGAAACTTGGGCATGGTACTGAAACTTGGGCATAGTATTGAAATTTGGGCATGGTATTGAAATTTGGGCATAGTATTGAAATTTGGGCATGGTATTGAAATTCGGGTATAGTATTGAAATTTGGTCATGTTATTGAAATTTGGGCTGGGCATAGTATTGAAATTTGGGCTTGATATTGAAATTTGGGCATAGTATTGAAATTTGGGCATGGTATTGAAATTTGGGCATAGTATTGAAACTTGGGCACGGTATTTAAATTTGGGCATGGTATTGAAATTTGGGCATGATATTGAAATTTGGGCATACCTTGCTCTCATTACAAAACACATCACTATACAAGTGACAGGGATTATTAGAGCAGAGAAAAAAATCTTTAGCAAGAACCGGTAATGTTAGGTGTATCTCCATTTATTAAAGAGGCCAATCTAAAATGTTAAATCAATTAGAGATGCCTTTTATTTTCTTTCAATTAAGTTTTGTTACTAGCTTTATCGATATTTAGCAAAAAAAGACATGGCTTTAAATACTTTTAATGCGGCTTAAGGAAGTTAAAAATGAGATAACAATGTTTTTGGAGCTGAGTTATATAGCTTTTAAAAAAACAAACACGAAATGACCTTGAATACCATGGCGTACATACATCTTAAAAAGATACCGCATTCTTAATTCCAGAACCTATATTCTATTTTCCAGAATATCATTTTCTTAATTCTTTATCTATGTTCTTAATTCATATATATATCTATCTATATATATCTATATATATATATATATATAAATTTAATACCGGATATATTTCATCATGTGATACAAAAACGTAATATGTTTTGGTTCCACAAAATTATATATATATATATATATATATATATATATATATATATATATATATATATATATATATATATATATATATATATATATATATATATATATATATATATAAGGTAAAGAAAGTGTAATACTTAATGTATGTATTGGTAAGGAAGTTATTGCAAGTTATTGCTAGACATCACTATAAATTGCCATACTGCAGACATCGTAGCGACATGACTGGAAAATTGTGAAAGCAACGTTAAAAATCCAATTCACACGCACACAGACAGATACACAGACAGATACACACACACACACACACACACACACACACACACACACACACATAATATTGTGTTCATACTTGCAAATTCTATCAGTGTTTGGTATAGGCATGTTTCGATAATATCTCCGCAACATCCTGTCTTTAATTTATCCAAATCTTCTATACTGTGTTCTCCTTGCAGATACTAGATTGTATTCCGTTATCGTTTAGAACCTTTCTTAGTACTTCTCTAACAAAAAGTAAAAATATGTTACTGTGTAACTTGCTTAAAGTACTTTCCTATCTTATATTAGCATTCCAACAAAAGTCTCTAACGTTTTAGATATACCAACACATAATGGGCAAAATTTATAATCTGTATTATTTTTGGTTTATTCCATATGTTAGCAAATCGCCTAATTATTAATTTATCTACTTTTGTATCCATGGGGTTTCTAGATTTACCGTGGGCATATTATTTGGCCAGCTGATATTCTGTTCTACACTTTCACTACCTTTATTCTCTGTATTTTTCATGTCTTTGTCTCTATCATGCAAACCTTATTTAAAGTCTGTCTCACTTCTAGATCGTAGATATGCTCATATATTTTATCTCTTTTGGCTGTAATTGTTGTTACTCTTTAAAACGGAATATATTTTAAACAATCCATTTATGGCAATGGGGGCGTTCTATTGTTAAAAACGTTTTTATTTCTCTTTTTCTTGGTGTATGATTAATTAGCGTATTATGGGTTATAGAGTATACGGCTTGGCCTTACTTCAGATGTGAATCTTTAAAAAAAAACTACTAGCTCGGCCTAGTCATTTTCACTTCCTGGACTTCAGAGGTTAATTGTTAAAAAGACCCGACAACTTTGTTAGATTGTATATATTTGGTATTGATTAGTCTAGAAAAATTAAGTTTCCCTATTTTAATAACTGCTATGGATAGTGTACTTTCAGACTAATTCAGGAATGTGTGAGCAGTCATTTTGGTTAGCCATATGCTTAGACCATGTACAGTTTCTGCAAGTACTGTATCCAAATAAATTCCAGCCACAGTACATGAAAGTAGTATAGATGTATGCCAGCATTCCGTCCATTGTGCATGTTGCAAATGCAAACAGCTTCACCTTACACCTGACACTCTCTCAGAAGTTCATAATATCTGTAGAGCTCCTCCAATGTAGATGTTGTAAATCTTCCTAAATGAGCATTGTTCTACATTTAGTTCTCTCCGTCCTCCGTGAAATCTTTACGGTTTATTGTAAAATTACTCTTTCTGCGTTACAATTTTCTTGTAAATTTATATTCCGATTCGGTAATTTTACCAGCCCACAACCAAAAGTATATTTGTTTGTAATACCTTTGTATGCCGGACAAAAGTTTGCAATCGAACTAGTTAGTCTACCATTCTATGTCATGTTCCAAAATGGCTGGCATACTTAATGTGTCAATTTGTATTGTTATTTATTAAGGTTTTACAAATATTCTAAAGCTTGTTTGTAATTTGTTAGTGTACCTTCCAATAAAATAATTAAATATTCTCTTGAAAGTAGATGCTTAGTCTTCTGGACATTCCACGATGGTTGATAAATGTATTGAAAGTCTTTAATCTATTTTTTTTTTATCTACCAAGATGGGACATCGATTCCTGAATTTTTTGTCGTTGTCTAGTAAAGACGATGTTCGCTAATATAAGCCATAGTGATTGTTTCCAAGTAGTCTTCCGTCTCTAGTTTATCGAAAATACCAACAAAATATTGTGTAATACCAACATCAATGATATATATTTTTGCTATTCGGTTGTTTCAAATTAGTTGACAATATGGACATTAGCCGAATTAATTCTACGTTTGTGAATTCTACCTAATATGACTTTGTTACAAGATAATATATTTTAATATCTTTAAATTATTATTTTTTCTACTACTGGTTTTGGAAACTATCTAGTATAACATTTTAGTCCGATGTATAGTATTTATTTTGACATTTTCAATTTGCGTATCTGAAGATTACTTGACCTCTAATAACGGAATTTATTAGCAGATATGTTCTCCAACAACTTCATTACTACTGTTTATTATACAGCGTTCTTTGTGCAATATCTTAAATAAAGCAACATTGGTTTTTGTTTGAATTTTAAAACATCCTTGGTACAATTATTTGTTACCTAGGCGTTTATTGTAAGTATCCTCTACTCGCATAAAAATGAGAAAACAAAACTATTTTTTTTTTGTTGTAAAAATTACTTTTTGTTGTTGCTTATTTTTTTTGCTGTTTAAGCAGAAATTGTAAATTGCGTAACCTCCGTTTTAATATCTGAAATTAGTATGTGTTTAATCTTGTAAAGAACTTTTTCACTTTCTCCTCTATCTTGAGAACTTATTCTCGTCCTTATTTTAATTCATTTTTCTGAAGAAAGAATATACGTATATTTAAAACATGGTGAGCAAGCTCTCTTTAACATTTTTTAGAAATAGCAATGATACCAATAGATTAGTGGCTTCTAAAAAAATGTTGGTTAGCCAGATTGTTTTAAAAATATATGAACAGTAGTAAACACGATGCTGATGAGCTAGTGTTTCTGAACATTTTATAGTCTTATTCCAGACGAGTGTTGTTTGAAGTACAATAACATGTTATTGAGCAAGCATTTCTCAAAACAAAACACGTCGAGGATTACCTCTTTTTTTTTTGGGGGGGGCATATTTGGGAGAATAGTGTTACAAGTTGTAATTATACTTTTGAACAATACTTAATAAACAACATACAAAAACTGTTGATTAGCCACCTTTATTAAAATAAAAACAAATAACGTGAAGGGTCACCTATTGGAGTGCCAACTTTTCTTTTTAATTTCTAAAAGTAGTAATTTTCTTTCTATTTTTTAACGCCCGATTAAGTGAACTAGCATTGGCGTTTTCTATTTACGACTGCAAAATATCTGAATAATAATTCTGAGATATTTGGTGAATCTAGGTCTATATGTCCACCGGAACACAATAACAACTCGTGATGGAACATATTTTAAGACAGCGAAAGTGAGAGAAAATATATAAACTTTTTCTCATACTTTTTATAATTCTTTTGAACTATTGGAACATTTTCATTACACAAATGTTCAAATTCAACAATCGTTCGAATTGGACATAAAATAGATGTTTACTAGGACGCATCTTTTCCCAGATCTTTATTTTTTCATGATTAACCTTCGTTATCATTGTGACTCGGGTTTGAATCTCCTCGTTTGATTTGTTTTCAATCCTCGGGTGACAAATTCTGGACTTGACCTATCGACACTATCGACACTATTCAATCAGTTGACCGCTGTTTGAAATGGACCCAGATCAATCAGACAGCAGGCCAATGGGCAGACATTATACATTCATTTCTCTACCGCTTGTTTGTCTGAATCTACGCTGACTAAACTCCAAAACCTTGACAGTTTTCCTATATCAAAATATTTAATCTAACTAAAAATTTTCTCTTTTGACTAATGCCGGGTAAATTTGCAGTAAATGCGATACTTATTAGTAAATATGGTACTAATTTTTAATTATGGTACTAATTTGTAATGATGTGCTCGTTAGTAATTATGGGACTCAATAGTAATTATGGTGCTCATTAGTAATTATTGTACTCAACGGTGCCCACTTACTAAGTATACATATTCTTCTGCTAGGCAAAATCTTTAATTTTAACAAGAGAACATATAACAATTCGTTGCTATATCATACACTGCTTATTACAACCATACGTATTAGGAATAAATGCCAAAACGCAAATGAAATACGAATACAACGAATATCAAGGAATAAACCTAACAAGACGCCCAAACCCCCACCCCATTAAAAGGTAGCTAAACAGAAGAATACGTTAAAGCCACTGTTGTAAAGATTTAAGGACAATTTTCAGTCACAATATGGTGTGGAGGGGGATTGGTACAGCCGGAGTCGAATCAGTTCATAACAAATATCATTTACTGAACTTACTTCTGAAGATGGGGGCCCCGAGTGGCCGAGTGGTCTAAAGCGCTCTCCGTTACGGATCACTGCCATCTCATCTCTGTTTGCGTGGGTTCGAGTCTCGGATTTGGCCAATGTGGGCATGTGAGAAAGCTTGCCAGTAGCTTCTCGAGGGTCGGTGGTTCTTTCCGGGGATTTACCGGGTTCTTCCTCCACCATTAATACTGGCCGCCATGTATAGCCTATCGTGTGCTGAAAAATGGCGTTAAACCCTACAACAACAACAACAACAACATCTTCTGAAGATCGGGCCCAATGTGACCGAGTGGTGTAAAGGTGCTCGCCTTTACAGATCACGCTCAAACTCACCTCTGTCCGCGTGTATTTGTGTCTTGGCTCGACCGTTGTGGTTATGTAAGAAAGTTTGCCAGTAGCTCCTCCTGGGTCGGTGTGGTTCTTCCCAGGAGCTTATTGGGCTCTTCGTACATAAAATGTACTGACCGCCCTGTATGCCTAACATGTGCAAGAACTGGAGTAGCCCCACCCCCGAAAATCACTTCTTAATATCTTTAATCTATTCACGCATGGCTGAAATCCATGTGGGAAATACTTTTAGATGAGAACCGTCTGCAGAGTTATACACTGAAAATATATACTATCTATATTTGCATATGATAGTGAACATAGCAACAATTTTGTTGGATAAACATAAAGCATATACTACTTAACAAAATTAATTAATTACGGTTTTTTTTATAAAAAAAAACGCATATAGAGAACGCAGCATTGATTTTGGCAATCAAATTAACCGCTTCATGATGTGATTGTTCAAACTGCTTGTCCATTAAGATAGGCCTGGTTTAATGCATAATCTCGTTCAACATAACTCTCGTGTGGCTCCGTATTCGACCTTTCAAGAGTCTGGTAAAATGCTTCATTGATATTTGCTACCGATATAAATCGCTTCAGTTAAGATATTGAAAACTTAAAAGGATAGTATTATTTAACACCCATACTGATACAGGAGGCAAGACTTAATCAGCCAGTGAAAACATCCACGCGTATGACGTCATCCTGTCACACTCATTGCTTACCGTAAGTACCCACTTATAAGACGAGTCCCACTACGAACTGCACAGACCCAGATCTTCCTTCCCAAAATGTGCCAGCAGTTGTTCTGGGCAGTTTGTTAGGCTTGATCAGAAGAACAAACAAAACAGACTAATCTGCAGGCGCATTATGATACAGAGATCAGGATCTTTGTGGAATGCAATTTGAATCGACGTATAAGCGAGTATATACGGTATGATATTACCTTATGCCATCAGAGAATAAAATCGCTTTTCCAATTATTGTCAGGCTCGTTCTGTCGTTACGAGAAAAGCTCTTTAACTAGAAATTCAAAGTGAGAAGATTGCACGGAGCCGTGTGACGGTGTCGTTGAACAATGCTAGTTTAATACGTTGAATTAATGTCGCCGTTTAGATTTCTAATATCAAAGCTGTGTTCTCTATACAAGGTTTAACTTTCATTCACATGGTTCAATATTTTCTTTAAAAATGTGTGTGTGTGTGTGTGTGTGTGTGTGTGTGTGTGTGTGTGTGTTTTTGTGTGAAATTTACCCATATCCTACAATCATGTTTGACGAATTTTGGTCTCAGCAGAAAACCCCAAAGAATTCAAGTCTCCAACCACTGTGCTACAATCGGAATTACCTCGGCATTTTCCATTGTGTGCTATACAGAGTTCGGATGTCATACTCATCATACTGGGTTACGTCCCTTGGTTAGGATAATATATCTACAAAAAACAATATAAATGCCGTCGTGAGATAACCATATACTTTAGAATAACTGCATCATAGTCAGTTTAGTTTGTACTCGCTGGAATTTTTTCCTTTACATTGACTTTCGTACAGAATGGGAAGATTTTGCCAAATACGTTGGAGGAATAATACAGAATTTCTTTACTTGCAGTGATGGAGTACAAGGTGGTAAGGATTATGTTACAAGGTAGCACCAAACAGGAATCACAATATACCAGATTACGTCACAAAGAAGCGCATTGAAGTGGCCATACACAGTCTAGATTTTTAACCCTTGTTATCATCGGACTTCAGTCTGTGATAAGAAAAGCAAAGTAGGATCCAGTCAAGATATGCAATATTGCGCGGAGACGGTACACTAGGGTTTAGATGATCCACGGGTTAAACAGAGTTAAGGCTGAAAGAGTGTGAACTGTGATGAATCGTACGTGACAGTTGTTGCCGACAAACAACTTGAATCCTAATTAAGTAGGTAGTCTGTGAGGAGTCGTACGTGGCAGTAGCTGCCGATAAACAACTTGAATCCAAATTAAGTAGGTAGTCTGTGAGGAGTCGTACGTGGCAGTAGCTGCCGATAAACAACTTGAATCCAAATTAGGTAAGCTGTGAGGAGCTTGCTCGGATATAAAATAGTAGCCATTTTGAACCACCCTCAAACCCATGCTTGTTATCCATTATAATAATACGAATTGACGTCACAATAGGACGTTAAGGATTTCGTTAATTTTTTTCTCGAAAAAGTTGCATGAATGACACAAAAAATCGGAAGTGATTGATTTACATTGATGGCTGAAATTTTGTCAACTGTTATTGTTGACATCTATTTGTAACTCAAAGGATCTATACATTGCATATCAAACGGGATATTCGTCCGTTACAAGTTACCTGTTTGCCAGGTAACGCTACGATTACCTCCTAATCTCTATTACAACAGTTATTAAGACTAACGTTAGTCTGGTAACCTGACCTGTCTCCACTCCGTGTAACGAAGAGTAAGGGAGTGGAGAGAGGCCAGGGAACCAGACTAGACTAACATTACAACAAGACGAGGATGTTCAGAATGACCTATCACTCTCAATGGGCTTAATTAATACATATATGACATCTAACGCTACCAATTAGGACAACTCTCTTCTATTGTCGCAGATCTGAGATTTTCATCACGAATAGAAGTGTTTGTAACACACATGAAAGTTCGTTTACAAAATATCCTCATTTTTGTTTTCTTTTCATTTTGTAATATTACCAAAATTGCGAAATAAAGCACCATGCCGTTATCCGCTAAACGTGTTTGGTCAGTAAGGATACTACGTATATCACTCATCCCTGGCCTATTTATCAACAAGGAAACTGACAAGACAAAAGAAAAACATGCTAATTTTCTTCCAGTGATAAAAAGTGAAAGTGTTATTATTACAACAACAACCAAAAAAATTCGTATAAAATGTGCCCCTCCTATATCAATCAACATTCCCGTCACATGAAACTCGTAGGGAACATTGTTTTGTTTTTTTGCTGGACGATCACGCACAATATCTTTCCGCGTACCTTCAAGAGGAATATTAATAATGAAAAGACAGTGAGCACAGATTGAGACAATGGGCACAGATTGGGACAGTTAGCACAGATTTAGACAATGAGCACATATTACGTCTGTGGAAAATGTGATATATAAATGAGTAGAGCAAACTTAATCGATAGGTCGATTGGAACGGTGAAGGGAGAAAGTCGAAGGAGCAGACAGATAGGGCGTCGTGTGATGGCAAATTGCTTATAAAGGGAAGTAAACAATGACAAATGAAATAAATATTATTCTTCAGGAGAATGCAACCCATATATCAGCAATATTTTGTGGAGGAAGAATGTATCCGATTACATAAAACTAGGATAAATAGGTACACCCGTTAATCGTGTGGCTTAGTCATAGTAGAAAATTGGCTTAACCGTAAATACAGTTCTTACGTTTGTATGGAGACGGTACATAAAAGCTGAGAGAAATTTTTGTGAAGCTAGCCATATCAATTGTAAGTTACGGACATTCACGTTTCTTTCTTACTACAGCTCTTGTTGATTAGATTTAGAAAAACCGCTACGTTAACAATGGAACACACACACACACACACACCAGATTCAACTGCACTACCTCCCGTGACAGAGTCTCGGTTTGCTGCTAAACGACCAGCCACGAAAACAGAAATGTATGGACTGTACGGTCGGATGATATTTTGCAGTATACGGTCAACAACTGTAATCAAAACCAGGAAAAGAGATGTTGTTGTCTGTACTTTAAAAAAACAAGAACAAAATGTAAATGAAGAAATACATACAAATAGGGATGCAATGATTGAACTGGCAAACAAAGACAAATGGGGATGAGCTTTACAAGAAAACCTACTGCTCGTTCGATTTTTATTTCCAAAGCAAATTACCACAATTCAGATCACCACAAAATATTCTAAATGCTAATCAAAGTTTTAAAACTATAACTTTTACAATCATGGTCATTGAATGGTGGGTGTGGGTGGGAGAAGGAATGAAAGAGAGTGAGAAGCAGGAATATTTAAAAAGATCAGTCGTCCCGTAAGCTAAACTGCAGATACATACCTTGTTTAAACATTTCCTTTGTAGTTTTAAAACGAACACATAGTTGCAGCAAATATCAAGAAAAACATGATCTATGTTATATGAAGACAAGGCGTTATATTATATATTTAATCAGGGAGAAGTCCTCATCCTCAATGTACCAGTGCTTAGACCTGCTTTCTGCTTTTGAAGATTTGTAGTCGTTAAAGTTGACTCAAAAATATACCCTATTTTAGACCAAACGTATATGATATAACAGTTGGAGAATACACCTGGATCGCTTTAGTGTGTATGAATGCACAGCGTTTTCATAATTATTTCTAATAAGTCTCATTCTATATACATTTTTTTCCTCACGATCTATCGGAGACCATACTAACGGTAGATGTAGCATTAGTCGTTTCCACATGACCATTGTTCATTTGATAACCTGTTGGGAAATGCCCGTACTATATGTCACTTCTGCATACGCATTTAGGACAGGTAATATCTGCATCAGTTATTGTGAGGGTCACACTTTGAACGCAATTATTTATAAATTACACGGTATACATTTCTTAAATAACAAAATTTTACGGTGTTTTTAGAACTAAAACCTAAATTTCAACAGAAATCTTTATTATTAATCCTTTTTGAAGAAAATAACGCCTCGCTAGCAAACTGACTCAACGATAGTTATATGATTGATGTAAGTGATTTAACGATTATAAAAATATATTATTAGCATAAGAACGCAGTCTTTATTTCTAGGTCACGTCGTGTTGTTAACATTAGAATATCCTGATTATTACGAGCGTCAAGTCATGGTCCGGATTTTCTGACGCTGACAAAACCACGTAAACTAGCAATCAAGATCGAATCACTATAATAGTTGCAGTTTTGTTAAATACCTTGCAGTTTAAAAACAAATCACTATACCTAATTAAAAAAAAAACAATTGAAGTTACTGAATATTTCAATCCACTTCCTACGAACTTCATTTTTCATCATGAACCGAATTACATATTGATGAGCTGATATGCGCATGAATAACGCAGTTCGTGAAAGAAGAGCGTAAACACACTAATTTCCACTACGATCACTATCAATAACACGAATAGTTAGACGCACGGGACAGCAGAACCACAGGGCCGACAAGAGGTGGGTTGGGCAACCGGGGATATGTCCGAACAACACTTTTTAATTGAAAAAGAAAAAATTGTTTGAACAAGAACCAGGAGAGGCCCGGATGTTTTTTTTTTTTTTTTTTTTTTTTTTTTAGCCCAGGTCCTGTGATCGCTCTCTACGGCCCTGCATAACCATATATGTGATTTACAGTTTTTGTGCAGTTCTGAAATTTTGAATCACGGAAGATTACAACAGCTCCGATGACAGGCTAAAAGCGGTGTGCGAGGCTCTGATGGAGACTTGGCGAGGGAATGACACCGCTATTTTGACAGTGATTTACAACGGGATATTGTTGGAACTTGATGATACACCTCTGACAAAGATAATGCTACTCATTTCCTATTGCATGTCTATGGTATAGTTGTTCAGGCTTGTTCAGTGTAATCGGGAATAATCGTGGAAAAGGTAGTTCAGTTATCGCTGATAGGATGGAGATTGGATTAGGAAATCGAACGTATCGTTTTCCCAATTCTAGGAAATGACGGCTATATTTTGAGTAAACAATGATAGCAGTATGATAAAACTATATATCTCCATTACACACATTATGATCGTTGACTTTAAAAACAAACCTGGTTCACATTTCCAAAAGTTTGGTTTTCTCAACTTCTCACGGAAAGTTACATTCCAGAAAACCTACGGATCAAATTTCCTAGACAGCCATATCACCAGGTCGTATTTAAAAAAGACGTATTAGTTAAATAAAAGCATAATACAAATGTTAAACAGCGGCTATATACTTTCTGGTCATTCCTTACTGTGGGTTATTTCCTCCTGAGGGGCCCCGAGTGGCCGAGTGGTCTAAAGTGCTCTCTGTTACGGATCACTGCCATCTCACCTCTGTCTGCTGGGTTCGAGTCTCGGATTCGGCTAATGTGGGTATGTGAGAAAGCTTGCCAGTAGCTTCTCGTGGGTCGGTGGTTCTTTCCCGGGTTCTTCCTCCACCATTAATACTGGCCGCCATGTATAGCCTATCGTGTGCTGAAAAATGGCGTTAAACCCTACAACAACAACAACAACATTTCCTCCTGAAAGAATACAGAAAACCAATACCAATAAGGTCTAAAGTGCATGGTCTAAAATACATTTAAATTCCAGAACCGGACCTTGCTTATTACCTTTATTTCAACAACTTGCAAATAAAACTTAAAGTGAATAACCTTTTATTTTAAAAATTTTCAAAACAAAATTAAATGACAACCTTAATGATTTAAAAAGGAGGGAAAAAAAACAGATTTTATGAACTAACAAATTTTGCAATTCAAGGTAAGAACTCGCACAGAATTTTTTTTTTGATTTAAATTATTCAGCACTTTAAAAAAATATATGCGAGGTTTAAGGACTTAGTTTTTAATAGTTACTTTCAAGAGGAATCAACGTCAATCAGCCTTGTTTTAAGACAAAATTCGTTCAAATCTCAAAGAAGTTATTCCACTTAATTCCTTAACGACAATGATAAACCCGCTGAGATGCATTGATGAATCCGAGTTGCTTTGTGGTCAGATATGATCAACTAGTTTCCAAGATGTCAAAATGTATCCTACCGCTCTTTTAAAACACCGATATATTAAATGATCAGCCTATAAAAGTGAGACGAATTCACGATAAGGTGGCGGTGTGTTGTGTTTAAGAGTGTGTAATCTTCAAAGCTTCGATTCTGTGGCAAGTATGGTATATAATAAAAAAACAGAAAATTTCTTTTCCTGCGTAAATACCGTACACACACACACACACACACACACACACACACACACACATATATATATATAATTTTGTGGAACCAAAACATATTACGTTTTTCGTATCACATGATGAAATATATCCGGTATTAACTTTAGGTAACTAAAATGTCCTGTATATCGCTCATCATTAAGATCCAACACTTAGATTAATATTTATGGACCAATAAACAATGGAAGTAACATGTGTGGATATTTAGGGACCAATAAAACAATGGAAGTAACATGTGTGGATATTTATGGACCAATAAACAATGGAAGTAACATGTGTGGATATTTATGGACCAATAAACAATGGAAGTAACATGTGTGGATATTTATGGACCAATAAACAATGAAAGTAACATGTGTGGATATTTATGGACCAATAAAACAATGGACGTAACATGTGTGGATATTTATGGACCAATAAACAATGGAAGTAACGTGTGGATATTTATGGACCAATAAAACAATGGAAGTAACATGTGTGGATATTTATGGACCAAAAAAACAATGGACGTAACATGTGTGGATATTTAGGGACCAATAAAACAATGGAAGTAACATGTGTGGATATTTAGGGACCAATAAAACAATGGAAGTAACATGTGTGGATATTTACAGACCAATACACCAAACGGTAAAACAATTGAAGTAACCTGTTTGGATATTGATATATCAATGAAACAAACGGTAAAACAGTGTTTGGATATTTATGGACAAATACACCAAACGGTCAAATAATGGAAGTGACATGTTTGGAGAACCTGCCTTCTTTCATTGTCGTGGACGTACCATGAAGACAGGAAAGAATACCAGTGTGAGACAGTCACTATTTCCGAAGGAGGATATACCCTCTCCCGAAAAATGTACTTTGAGTCACTCTCCTCCCAGAGATCAACCTTTCCGTGGGCAACCATTTTCCCCATCTGAGAGCGATTATTTTTCGCATGAAGCTCTGATTTTAATTGAATTTACTCAAACTGTGAAGATTGGTTAAGGACTGGTTGAATTGACGAAATCAAATATTAATTGGGAGTGGTGGAGTGGACTGATAACCACGGGAATGATTTTGTAACAAGGAATTTTGCAGCATTGGCAATGTTGATCTTATCGCTTATAGATGACAAAAAGGCGGGGGTGGGGGGGGACTTTGGGTTTCTGAGCTCATAAGGTGGCAGGGTCCAGTTTCGTAAATTGGCCCCTGGCAAATTTCTTAACTTAAGGCTATGGTGTGACTTTTTCAGCTATTATTGTTTAGTATTTATAGATATGGATATATTTGTGAACTAGGTGTTTTGGGCTTGTGTTGTTCTTGAAATTGATGTCAGGCACGTACACCTTCCATAGTTGCTCTGCAGTATGTTGATAGTGAAATACCAATAGTTGGCTAGGAAGAAGAGCTAGCCTCCCACAGCAGTAGACACGTGGGTTCAAGGCAACTAGAGTATCTCAAAAACGGCTTGGATGACAACTATTCTGAACTGCATCAAACTATTTAGTAGACAATGTTTTTCAAAATTTTCATTCAGGGAAAGGGCTTGCGTTCGCACTGTGAGCACCACATGCTGTCAAAAATGGCATTTGGATGTGAAAAATGCAGGTATAAAATAGGGGTTGGGGTGCATAAACCTCTTCTGCTGTGAACTGCCATTGACTTCTCTGGTCAAGTGAATATTATTCTTATGCTTTGTTTTAATATAGGTATAAAAAATATGGACCTTTTTGACCTCACTTGTGTATTTGATTTTTTATGATTTTTTATACTAGGTCGCTGATTGCGGCATTAAATTTGTACATAAAAACTGGACCCTGCCCCCTTAAGGAAAATTGATCATTTTTTGATGGTGCAGTCAGCCCCATCTATTATACTTTTTTGTTTCTTTGTGTTTATTTAAATAATTTGTATGCATTAACTTTATTATATCTCCTTCCTTTTTCCATATATCACTTAGTGTTGTATGTAATGCTCTTTGGAGAGGGAGGTAACTGTGTTTTGTACCTCCATGTGAGAACTGTTTACATCATGACAAAGTAGCATATTTTGGACTTAACTGACTAAATATGGGAACAAAATGGTAACCATAATGTATTGTCTTGCATTTTCTGTAGCTGTCAAGGTTTTGCACCCCTATTTTTATGAATAATATTCACATTTCAGTACAGACACACCTAAACAATTGCATAGCATGTCAACATGTATTCTTTAAAGTAATTTAACTCAACAGGAGCAGATAGAATTCATAGGAATCATACATAAACATACTATTGTGAATATTGAATGTCACCAGTGGAACGGTCTTAGAAATAATGATGCATATGGCATATTACTTGCTATATTTTGGTGAAAAGAATGAAAGTTTTAGCACACTGACATAGTTTCTACCTTCATGACCGCACTCTGAAGTTGACATAAGAGATTCATATCTCATACTTGGGTGATAATAGAAAATGTTTCAGTGTTATGTATATATCTTGAAATTTCTAGGTTCAGTTAACAAAGGGTGAAAAGCTTAAAATTAAGTGGCAGCTTCATGCATTTGACAATGCACATACAGTTTCTCCTCTGAAAGTCTTATGTTTTCACTGAATGTTAAATGTACATCAATATTACTGGTTTCTTTCCTTTTTGCAGGTCTCAGTTTGCATGGTAGGAGATTAGGATTAATCGGTTAGTCATGCTGAAAGAAATAATAGCTTCAATCTCATCCAGATACTCATTCTGATCTAAGTGCACAAGAGAGTGACTTTAACGGACAGATTTATCTTCTGCAGGAGTTGTTTTATGGTACGTGCTTATCAAAAGCCAAGCCGGTGAAATGATTTTTACCTTGAACTGGATTTTCCACTTTAAATATTTGTTCTATACCTTATCTTATTATTTACTATGATTTTGTAAACTCCAGAAAACATTAAAGTCAGTTGTAAGTAAATTGGTGTCTGAGAAGAAATTTCTCTGTTAAATTGTATTGAGTAATTTGTATATGTATGGTCAATTTCATTGGCTATGTATCAATGAATTTATTTGCTATGTCACTTTGTAAGTTTTAGGGTCCCACACATCAGTATATCAATATTCCAGCATTGTCTAATGTTAATTGATTAAACTTTGACTTCTCCAGACTAGCTAGACTTGTGTTGCGATTACCCCCCCCCCCAACACACACTGACACAACACTGATGCTGCTATTAGCATCTTCAGAATGATAATGAAAAGTTAGGAACCACTTCTTTTATATCCGTCTAAGAGTACTTCTAAAGCACATGATTTACTTAAATGTGTGATTTCTTTAAGTTTGCTAGAAGAGTTTATAGAAACTTTTCACTTCTGTCACTGACACCTAACATAGCATTTCTGTCATTCCCTCCTAAAATTTATAACTTCCAGATCTCTTCTTGACATTCATGAAACATTGTAAAGGAATTTTGATTTTGTACTGATGCTATGGTGGTAAACAAAGACCAAAAGCATTGTAGGTTGCAAACAATTTGAAATCTTCCAAGAAATGCAGCCAGTCATAATTCACAATGTAAATAATGCAGTGCTTTTTGCCGCAAAGAGGTAACGTTTTCAAAAGCATAATACCATTTTTAGTTTTGTGCACAAAAAGTTTTCCTTTATACCATTGTACTAGATCATGTCTAAATATGTGATATGTACACAACTTTTGACATAAACCATTTTCAGCCAAATTCTTAAGGTGGCAGGGTACAGTTTCGTAAATTGGCCCCTGGCAAATTTCTTAACTTAAGGCTATGGTGTGACTTTTTCAGCTATTATTGTTTAGTATTTATAGATATGGACATATTTGTGAACTAGGTGTTTTGGGCTTGTGTTGTTCTTGAAATTGATGTCAGGCACGTACACCTTCCATAGTTGCTCTGCAGTATGTTGATAGTGAAATACCAATAGTTGGCTAGGAAGAAGAGCTAGCCGCCTACAGCAGTAGACACGTGGGTTCAAGGCAACTAGAGTGTCTCAAAAACGGCTTGGATGACAACTATTCTGAACTGCATCAAACTATTTAGTAGACAATGTTTTTCAAAATTTTCATCCAGGGAAAGGGCTTGCGTTTGCACTGTGAGCACTACATGCTGTCAAAAATGGCATTTGGATGTGAAAAATGCATGTATAAAATAGGGGTTGGGGTGCATGAACCTCTTCTGCTGTGAACTGCTATTGACTTCTCTGGTCAAGTGAATACTATTCTTATGTTTTGTTTTAATATAGTATAAAAAAATATGGACCTTTTTGACCTCACTTGTGTATTTGATTTTTTATGATTTTTTATACTAGGTCGCTGATTGCAGCATTAAATTTGTACATAAAAACTGGACCCTGCCCCCTAAAGACTGATAATATTAACAAACACAATATCACATGCGGGGTTATAGGATAGTTTGGTAATGTACAGAAGAGCTAATTTCTCGTCTGAGATACAAGTAATGATTCATTTAGACCAAAATAGAGGCTTGCTGAACGGAAGTTCTAAATGCCCCCAGACAAGACCAAGTCCCTGATTATATCAAGTATCTGCACGTAAGATTTGCGAGATGATCCGTATGTAATCGAGCCATATAGTTTAGACCTTGTAAAGTCGGCCTACTACACAACCGAAGTAAGACCTTCCGGTCTGCTCCCCAATTTGTGTTTGCTGAGACTGGTATTAAATCTAGGTTTTTGAGATGTGTTTTTGTGGTATTCAGTATGCTGATGGAAAGACAGTTTACTATCTGAAATATGCCCTACAAATTTGGCCTTCACTACAACAGGGATAACAGAACCGTCGAAACCGAGTTTTAGGTCATTACAAAGTCTTTATAATCGGAAGAAGTGATACAAAATGTTTTAGATTTGAAAATGTTGAGCCCCTTTTCTCCTGACCATTTGTGAACCCTATTTAAGTGTATCGGCAGCTGCAGTTCGATACTATGCATACCCTTCAATATAGAGCAGAACACGATTTCATTGATTTATGACAAAGAGTCACTTCCAGATTAATGCATTTAATTAATGTTTTAATTCGGAGTATTGAAAAGGGTTATTAAAAATACGTTGCCATGAATAACTGTTAAGGTCTCGGATGTGCCAACAAAATGTTTTTAGACTGCGTTATTAAAGGAGCATCAATGGCAAAGCGAACGCGTAACCTGGGGATCAGTATGGAAAAAGGAGTGGAGGGGGCTGGAAGGTGCAAGTACCAGTCGGCCAGCTTTAATCTCTCTCTCTCTCTCTCTCTCTCTCTCTCTCTCTCTCTCTCTCACACACACACACACACACACACACACACACACGAGTAAATACATGCATGCAATAACAATGGATGTCATTAAATAAACGCATAATTACATTCATATGTAAACATTCTAGATGATAAACTATTTAAAAATATGTTTGCCATGAGCTAAGGGTTACTTTTAGTGCTTTCGAACCTAGAAATGTCGACAGCTTGCTGACACGATTTATCATGCTCATCTATCATAAAAACGAATATCTGTGGCGTGCTTTTGAAAAGTAATTCGCATCTTGTTCGATAAATATTATAAAAGCTATAATTTCAGGGTGTAACTACTGCGGGATCAGCTTTCAGCACAGTACGAGCTACGATTACGCATTACATGTTACACAATCTCTTTATTCCTTATGGAAATACGTAAGCTTGATACGAAATCTATGATCAGGACACTGAAAATTCAAATCTACATTTGTTCATGCAATGTATTTCGACCGCTGCGATGGCCTAGTGGTAAGAGCGTCCGCCTCGGAAGCTGGAGGTCGTGGGTTCGATCCCCGGCTGAGTCATACCAAAGACTTACAAAAATGGTACTAACAGCTGCCTCGCTAAGCGCTCAGCATTAGGAGGTTAGTGTTAGGACTGGTCGGCCTGGTGTCAGGATAATGTGACTGGGTGAGACATCATGCTCCATGTCTGTGGCATGATGCCCAAGTGCTAGACATCACTATAAACTGCCACACTGAATACATCGTAGCGATATGACTGAAAAATTGTTAAAGCTACGTTAAAAATCCTAATCACACACACGCAATGTATTTCTGTTTAAAATTTGTCTTCTCACAAAAGCTTGTTTTGACACCTAATATCAACACAATCCGCTTGCTTCTTTTGTTAGAAATGACACATATAATGGGATCAACATTTTAAGAATATATTTTATGCACACGGCCCTAATATTTTCCTTTTATTCGTTCTGGGCCATTATTTAACTTCGCGTACCACATAAACACATTATTCATGCATACACACTTTATATCGTGCTTGCATACACACTATATCAGCTATGCATACACACTTTATATTGTCCATGCATATACACTTTATATCGGTCACGCATGCACACTATATGTCTACTATGTATACACAGTTTATATTGTCCATGCATACACACTTTACATTGTCCACTTTATACACTTTATATCAGCCATGCATACACACTTTATATTGTCCAATTTAAAAACTTTATATATATATATATATATATATATATATATATATATATATATATATATATATATATATATATATATATATATATATACACACACACACACTGTAAAAGAAGTCCTTTCAGCCTTTGTGTTTTTCACTCAGGGTTTAGCACATCAATTATAAGTTCAAAATAACAACAAAAACGGTTTTGTTATGAAAGTGGAGATTTCTGTCTGATCTTCCTGGCTTTTTGTTTCATTGTTTGTTTGGGATTTTTTTGGTTTGTTTTTTTAATAAATCTTCCTGGGCATGAAACCCATTAGGATATGCACTTTTGCTTATGCACTGCCTTGCAATTACTGAAAGGCTAATGAAGTGAGAAGAACGGAAACTTCAGTGATTATATCTTGGTAGGTCATTGACGTCACAAATGCCATTGTTGCCTTCTCAAAATACTGGATTCGAGATTTATCTTCGTGTCAGTTTACTGGGTTATCATAGGAAAAAACGCAACAGCGTACAAGGTAGGTATAACTAAACGTAGCTATTTGTATACGTTTAGGTAAATTACATGTATAGGTCCATTGTAAATGAGAGTTTGCAGTCCGTAAAACTGCAATGAATTCTTACACAATTTTGAATTTGAGTCGAGTCTAAGCACAAATCTTGCTACCATCTTAAGATCAGAACCGATTTTCTCGAAACCTTTTAAGACCAAAACAACTGAGGATCGAGCTCAGGACACCCCAGTCAGTTATTATACTTTGAGTCTTCTTACGAAGTTAAAGTATGCATTATTGTACAGGTACAAGACTTGTGAATACTGTGAAAGCTATGTTTTTTTCTTTCTTTATTCTAGTCATAAAGTTAAAGAACGTAAATTTGTTTTTAAAATGATGATTTTGTGATCGAATTTCGTGATTCAAAATGTTAAAAACTACAGAGCTTGGTCTGCCATCACAAATCTGATAAATATCCACCTTGTATTTTAATGTAAGATCGGAATATAAAAACAAGTATTACAATTTTACCCTGGAAGAAGAATATCTCAAAATTGAATCTCCAGTACCCTAATATTTGTCTAATTGTATCTCGTTCTCGTTGTGAAATAAAATCTTTTGTCTGTGTTCGTTTACTAAATTCTGTATATCCATAACATTTCTATGACCTATGACGTCATCAGTGACATTCAGTTCACTTAGGTTTTATCCGTTTAGGCACTAAGCTTCGATGGTGAATCAAAGCTTTCACCTTGACACTTTTATTCTCAAAGTAGATATTTATTGCTTGCTTCCATGTTGAAATTTCCTCCCAAGATTTTCAAAGACTAATTGTAAGAAATTCTGTGATAACTGAATGTGTGAATATTAAGGGTGGATAAAAGTGGTGATATGAGTGAACTAAATGTTATTTCCTACTGAAAACGGGAGCCTAGCCCATTGTAATCCTTTGTTCGATTCCTGGATAGCTTTCCAGCAATCAATACAGGTGTTTATAAACAAACATGTTTACATTTTAGATCCGGCCAATCTCATAATACGGAGGTGGCATATATATCGTGACAATCGAACTGACAAACAGTGGCTATATTTGGGACATTTCATAAGGTCTATCCACTAATACAACGCTAGCTATATCGACACAGACCTTTGTCGCTCGAGATTTTTGCAAATGAACCCTAGGCCATGACACTCTTTGCTGCTTTACCTGTTAATGAGGATCATCTCTACTGGCCGTTCTATAGATCTTCCTAGTAATAAGCCTGTACAAAATGAACTTCATGATGATCGGGATTGATACTTGTAACATTTTTTTTAAAAAGACGAAGTAGTCTATGTAGGACAAAACATCTAGGTCAGTAGGCTTCATTACACTCCTTTCAAGGGGGCCCCGAATGGCCTAGTGACCTAAAGCGCTCACCGTTACGGATCATTGCCATCTCACATCTGTCTGCGTGGGTTCGAGTCTCGGGTTCGGCCAATGTGGGTATGTGAAAAGCTTGCCAGTAGCTTCTCGTGGGTCGGTGGTTCTTTTAGGGGTTTTCCCGGGTTCTTCATCCACCATTTATACTGGCCGCCATGTGTATCCTATATTGTGCTGAAAATGGCGTTAAACTCTGCAAAAACAAAAACAACACTCCTTTCAATGAACGATGATTTGTTTTGACCTAATCGGCTTGGTTGCAATTCTAATTTGAGTTTCCTTTATTTAAAATTCCAGAAAATCAATAATTAATATTTGATAATAGTTGTCTTTTCCTTTCTATTTATGAAAAACCTGAAAAGGACATATACGAGAGATCGATCAATTAAGACGGATCTATGTACGTCGATAATAAGGAGAGCTCCCACTAAGACCACACACACACACATTTATATATGCGGCGTCCCTGGTTTTTAGTATATATATATATATATATATATATATATATATATATATATATATATATATATATATATATATATATATACTAAAAACTAGGGGCGCCCGCGTTTTTGGGGGGTGGGGGCAAACATGTAGTGGTCAACTATTAAGTTATGCGGATGTAGGCCAAAACATGTTTACTGGCAAGTGCCTCCCCCCCTTCTCCTTAGTGCGAGCGCCCACACTAAAAACTAACCAGTTGAAAAACAGACTGTTTTACATATTAGGTAATTAACTCATTAAATGTTAGTAATTTACTTCTGTAATTATTTAAAGAGGGCATATAATGAATGAGAAGTGTTAAGTTACAAAGTTTTACATGTTATAAAATAGAAGTCTCATACATGTTTCGCTGGGCTTTTTGAACTTTGAAAGTGCTTCATAGGCCCGGAATATTTACCTAATATATTTTTCGTTAATTAATCTTCCCACAGCTAGATTTGTAACCGAAGTACATCCGCAGTAGTTGTGTGCATCAAAATAAAATTAATCCCGTCACAGCTAGTTTGTGTTTGAAACACATCTACAGCAATTGTTTACGTCATTACATCTTTAATTGGCAAACGATACTTTAAGGGAATATAAAGTGGATTTTATCTATTATATTTTCAAAACACTATATACATAAAACTAAGCACAGCACCTTTAGCACTATCTTAGTAAACTATGAATAAAATGGTATGGTATGTTATGATATACTATATTTTGTACAAAATCAGTAAAGCGAAATGTGTACGGGCTTCTTTGTTGTTGACGCCTTTTATCATTTAACATTATTTACAATTACAAGCTTAGTGACCATAGGACTTGGGAATTTGGTAGTGACACATAAAGATGCTACTAACACTATCAGTTATAGTCCAGACATGATACTACGGATAAAAACATACCGATAGATGGTGTTTCCACGTGATACTGCCATCTTCATGCACTTTAGGCAACGTTGATAAAACATATTGACGATGCTGGGAATTTAAGATACAGAGACAACTTGCTGTTGTTTCTTATGATCCCGCTTCTTTGAGCGCTGTGTATTCCGTATTGACCATTAATAAGCCGTATTCCACCATATATAGTAGGAATAAAAGCGAATTCATGTTTAGGCCGTTATGTTTTAAAACGTTATCAACATTTACATTGCGAAAATCGCAGCCCGTATTTCGCTTTTAACTGCCATATATTTCTCAACTGCATCCAGGGTGTGTTCAAATTTTAATCTACGACTGTTCTGTCGACCGGCCATGCCCCCCAAACAAACCACAAGCATACTCGCCTGTGCACACAGAAAAAGCCGTAATTGAAGTGTGAACGCCATCAAACACGTTTCAGCGCACCTGCACGTTTTCTACAGAGTATGCCGCTGTTTGGCTGAGTCCCTTAAGGAATGTTTAGCCTCTCAGATCTTTTAGGAGAAAATCTTGTGTACGTTGGATTTTTGGGTATAGCAGTATGAGGAGCGTAGTATGAAAGTTTAGTTGATATGTGGTGTTGGGGGCGTGGGATTGATGTCACCTCTAATCTATCGCCTCAGTGAACTGACAAGACGGCGATATAGGGAAAGAAAATTTAAGTTTCCTTAATATCTTTAGATCCGGAAATGACAGTTTTTAACAACCCTGACAACACTCTTGCCAATAGTCACAACCAGCGTGCCTTCTGCTCACATGGTTTGTGATTGTATGTTGTATTTCAACGATCACCTTGATGAGACAGAACATATCTTTTCTGAAGATCACACGGTTAGTTTCTGGCGGTGAACTGTGTGACAGTGGGCGTTACATACGCAAGAGGAAAGGTTACTGCCAACGAGGATTTCGTCAAAGGCTTCCGCCAAATACCACTGTGACATTATAGTAGCAAACGCTGGCCTGCTCGCCTACGCTCAGATTTTTGGTTATTTTCCAGCAGATTCGTGCCATCCCAATGAGAAAACGGGTTTATATTGCTTGATGATATCAGCATGGGCACGATTTGCGAGCTTTTCCAAACTGCGTCGTCTAACCCTAACTCGGATAGTCTCACGGGACCAATAATTCGTGTTAATAGTTTACGCCTGGTTGCACACCCGTGTCTTTTCTTTCTTTCTTTTTTGTGTGCTTTAAAGCGATTTCTAACTTCTGCTTAAGAGTAAGTCAACGAAGTTATGCTATTTAAAAATCGAGTTTAGTCGGATTGAAGTGATTCCCACATTATTTTGTCATTGCGATCCTCCATTGAGATTTATTTAACAATCCGGATTTATTTATTGCGTAGCATCATTAATTGGCTTAATTTTTTTGACTGTTAAATACAGAACATTCTACTTTATCAAAGAAGGAAAATCGCCTTTTTTGAGACGCGTTAACTCGTCCAGTGTCATACATTTGGCGAGGTTAGCATGTACGCGTGTATCTAGCTTTTAATAGCAGTCCCAGCTCAAGCCTGCGGAAACGTGTTGGCACTAAATGGGTACGATGGCCCTGTGACTCTTGCAGCGCCATCGCCAAAAGAATCAAGGACCAGGTAGAATCATAGCCTTCAATTAGAATGCCCACAAGTGCTTAATTATAAGAGTAAACGGGCACTCCAACACATTAACTCGTATTTTCCACTAAAATACAAATCGAGGGCTAATGAATATCACCTTCATTAAAAATACGCCAATGTGGTTTTTCATAGGAAACAGTAAGTGTCTATTCAACCGTAACTTAGATGCATTTTGCTCTCCTTTCCACTGTGTGTCACATGTATGGATCTTTTTCCCCTTCAGACAAATATAATACGCATCCTAAATATTTCTCAGGTTGTCCTACTACTGGGTTCGAACAATATTCCTACTATTTTTACATCAGACGTCGTCGTATCGTAATTCAACAGAACTAAGCTAATGTGGTTAGTTCGCAACCTGATACCCCCCCATGACTATACGATTAATGTCTTTTTCCTAGATGCTAGCTGAATGCCAAACTCACCTATCACATAACTAGACCTCTTAATTAAACTAATGCGTCCACTGTGGGCTGAAAATTATTGACTGCACGATGTTGGTCGACAAAGGGATTCACAACTTAATTACAGAAATGAATTAGTGGATTTCACGTCTTGTCTTTATCTACATTACCTGCTAACTGGACATAGATATAGAAAAATCAATTCTTAGCATACATGAAACATAACATTTCTTACAATTCGTGTAAGAACAATGCATGAACTTCATGCAATACATGATTTCTATTACATACAGACCAATATAACCGAACACATTCAGATCAGTGCAGGGGCCCCGAGTGGCCGAGTGGTCTAAAGCGCTCTCCGTTACGGATCACTGCCATCTCACCTCTGTCTGCGTGGGTTCGAGTCACGGATTCGGCCAATGTGGGTATGTGAGAAAGCTTGCCAGTAGCTTCTCGTGGGTCGGTGGTTCTTTCCGGGTATTTCCCGGGTTCTTCCTCCACCATTAATACTGGCCGCCATGTATAGCCTATTGTGTGCTGAAAAATGGCGTTAAACCCTACAACAACAACAACAAGAATCAGATCAATGCAATATTGTATGACATTCTTATAATACATTAATCATATAACATTCAAGACAATAAATACACGATTAACATCGGAACTCAAGGAGAACTGAAGCATGAATTTAAAGTGAATAAATTTAACAAATAATTACAAATTGACATCAATGAGTATATTGCATTTGACTGAGACAATACCATGTGCTTTTCAGAGACTAGCTCACTTTTCTATGAAGCCGAATCTCTCTTTCCAGTTTCACCAGCTTTCCAGACACTCACCCTTTAGACGATTTCTTTAATATGAAAATTTGCTTGTCAATTTTCTCGGCGAAAGAAAACGTGCACAAGGAAAATTACTTGAAACATTGAATTTCTTCTGGGAAACACAGCACCTCCTTTAGACTAGCCAATCAGGATTAACTTTCTCTAACCGCTGAAATTGTACCACTCCCATCGAAGTCATAATAATTCTCTCTAGTCCGCCTTTATTTATTAATAATTATCATGGAAAATATAATTTCATGATAATGTTTCAAATCACATCGATTTCCAAAAATGTGTCTCTGGCTCTACTTTGTCATTTCCTCCACTGTACCCTCCGTTAACATATATGTCGAACTGTTATCCTAGCGGGTCTTAATTAAAATACAATCATGATTCCAAACAAGATAAGTTAACTAGCTACCAATTTATTGCGGGCGTAACCCATACGTCAACCTTATGGTTACATGTCATGCTGACCACGAAAGCGAAAATATCTACAAATGTTTGCACTATTTCATAGGTGAATAGCAACACGACACCTGTTTCGCGCAGAACTGGCATCAAAAAGCAGAAAATGCTTTTTATTTACTTTATACCAGAGAAATCACAGAGCATTAATAGCGCCGGTGAGTGGTGCCTCAATGAAAGCGTTCTGCTGTACGTTTGGGGTTTTTGGGGCGCACGAAATAATTTTGCGCTCATCAAAATTGGTGTCAGGAACGAGAGAATGTAAAAGTCTGTTTTTGGCAAACGAGCTACAATTCGTTGATACACAACATTGGAAGTAATCCAGAGTATCCGATTGGGGAGAAACTTTACTTAATGCCACGCGATATTAGAACTAAAACATTAGCGTCCACGTAGAGGGCACAATCATTCATTCGGATAAGATAAATACCCAACCACCCATCTTTGTCACAGCAGCGATATAACCTTACAGTCATAGCATATGCAGTATAAAGAGGTGATCATTTACCTTTTTCGTTTTGTGACGACCAGCAGACATTCTATAGCTTCAGTTGGAACAGCTGAAAATCATAAAGCCAATGAAACGGCATAGGTTGTGGTCGGTATCGTTGTGGTAATTTTAGTTCTTATCAGCTAGCTCCCCTGGACGCTTTTCATCCATTCTTTCAGGCATCTAGAATCTGGTTAATGTGTCGGGATTAGAAATGGTGCCTCATTGTGACTGCGTCTAGGATAGGGTTGTATCCTCGTGCAGAATTATGTTCATTTGATAAGGGTTAATTGGCTGCGAAGGGCTTCGCAACCTAAGCTGCGGTGTGCATTCGTCTTACAGGTTTATAATGCGATATTTCTCTCGCCCCTTTGAACAGGTTTGTGTCGTTTTCTACCTGGTTCAGCCTTTCGTTTTCCACGATGATGTTATCATCGATCTGAGTAAGTTTCAAGAGGTTACTTAAAAGTTTCCACGCATCCTTTGAATCGTCACGATGAAGAAAGGAATCTCTCGCACTGGGAGGCTGTTGGTTTCTTATGATGCTGTTTCCTTCAGCGATGTATCTTCCATACTGACCATTCATAAGCCGTATAAGCAACATCGTATGAATAAAAGTGTTTTGGCCGTTATACTTTAAAATGTTATCAAGATTTACATTGCGGAAATATTAAATTTCTCATCTTTGGACTTTCTGAAGCCGACTTACAATACTAGGATCTATATAACAATAGTTGGTATACGAAGTTTTCTCATCTGGCGACGCTCTGGTGTCTTTCCTTGGTAAATTGGGATCTTCCTAGCCAATCGAACATATGACTTGTTGTTTTCACATCAGCAACTATGCACACTTATTGAAGACAGGGCACTTGGGCTGCAATAACACTGTAGCTGAAGAGCCTGTTGTCTTAATACTCAAACAAACTCGAACCATTGTGCCACCTCTGCACGCTTGGAGCAAAGGAAACCCGGAACACCTTTGTGGAGACCAACAATTCAAGCATAATAAAGCAAAACTACATGCTTGTAATCAAATTTCCAGATCTTGGAAACAATGATGTTATTGTGCATAACATCACCAGAATCACGTTCATAATTGCGGCACAGGAGCTCAAGGCTGACTCCAACGATGTAAGTGTCAAACTCTTAGGCAACAAGCTTGCCAGCATTAACGACACCGACATTTGGGCTTGCAAAGATCTGTTCTTGCTGAAGACGAGAGGAGCAAAGCGGTCTATTGTGGCATACCGAACGTAACACTGTCGCTATACTTGCCAGGGCTGGCAATGCCGACGTTACCACCAAAAACGACGCGTCTATTCCTTAATCGCTTGGGATCTGGTTATTCGTGCCGTTCGACATCGACCTGCTAAATATAACTAGATACCATTCAGTCAGTCGGGCCTTTCAGACCGTCTCACCTTTTAGCAGACGTTAAATGACCACGACGGAGTTTATCTGCAGCAATAACATGGCTAGCTTTACCATCAGCGGTTTCCCTTATACTGACACGATCACTTCCTTATCGTATCAATACTAGTATTCTTTATACTGACACGATCACTTTCTAATCGTGTCAATACTAGTATTCTTTATACTGACACGATCACTTTCTAATCGTGTCAATGCTAGTATTCTTTATACTGACACGATCACTTTCTAATCGTGTCAATGCTAGTATTCTTTATACTGACACGAAGACTTTTAAATTGAACCAATATTAGTACTCATTATATTGATACGAACACTTTCAAATCGTGCCAGTACAAGTATTCTTTTACTGACACGAGCAATTTCTCATAATGCCAATATTAGTACTCCTTATACTGACACGTGCACTTTCTAATCGCGCCAATACTTGTATTCGTTATACTGAAAAAATCGCATATTCTTTGTGTATTCTCTTAAGCTTTATGTTTCACCCATTTTTCTACCAATAAACAATTTGAAGACAGTTGATTGAATTACACCTAAAAACAGCTGCACGATCCACCTTGTGATATCAGCTAGGATAGTTCAGAGATAAACATAGAGAGGTTCCGAAATAGAATTTCGGTACACCCTTGCTTATTTTTCGCTGTGGCACTTGATGATGTTATTCACAGTCGTGAATTTATCTGGCTATTTCTAACCTTCGAGTTGTTTGTTAGCTTGTCAGAACCATCAAGATACTTTGTCACTTTAAACTATCTCATTAATAATGCCACATCAGAACCCCACACGTTGCGCTCTTTAATTTTAAGCGGTTTCCCATGTTTTCATTTATTTAATGATTGATATGTACTTCTTACGTCATTATTAAAAAGCAAGTACAGTTTTTTTTTTTACACGAGCTTAAATATGTCGCATACAATTTGTTTCTCCTTACTTAGGTAAAAGCTTTTAGACAGTGGAAAAGTCTTATTAAACTGAAAAATTATGAACTTGTAGCACAGAAAATGACATGCTGAAACAGAAAGTATTGTAAGGATGTGTCTATATCATAGACTGAGATAAAAGATAAGGAAGATAATGAAAATGGCAATAATATCAAGCAGAGCGAAATATGTTTGTACAATAACATGTCATGCTATCCGCTCCCAAATATGGTCTCCTCTATCCAGAAAATGATTGAAAGCAATTTATGTCATATAACCAAGGAATGTACATAATTATTTAAATACGATGTTTAGGTGACAATTGAATATCATGCTGTTTAAATTTGCATAGCGATTATAGATTTTGACTTTAAATATATTTTATTTTCCAGTATGTGACATTTTGTGATTTGACATGAGGTATTCCAACTCATTTATGCCATTTTCAAGTCGTATCTAATTTAGTTTTTCCTATCATTGCAATTATTAGTCAACGAGGACTTTAATCATAGCATATAATTTCATTTGCAATTTAATTTGATTTATGATGAAGTCAGTAGCTAGAAGAATGTTTACATCCCCATACATTTTATAACCTTGTAAAATGATATGCATTTTCTGACAAGGTTTCAGAAACAATAATTTTCTTCTTCCTCCGATAGACTTCGGTATCTAACTTTTGTCACCGCTGGGTACAGTTCAAAAGTTAAACTGTTAGGCTAATTAAAGTGTTTCATAAACAATTCTGGCGAAATCTGTATCTGATACAAACTGCTTTTATCAAATTCCACCCCCACCCCCCGTGGTCGTAACGTGGCGTTAAAACATATTTATGGAAAAGATTAGCCAAACTTGTTCTTCAAAAGATACTTAGGTTCTTTCTGAGGTACCAACAGAGGCGTAGCTGGGGGGGGGGGGCAGGGTGGTACATATGTCCCCGGGCGCCAAGGTACAGGGGCGCCAAAATGAGGCTTACAACGTTACATTATAGTAAGTAAACAAGGGTAATATTCAAAAATGTGATTAAACGGGGAGGGGGCTGGGGCGCCAATTTTATAGTTCGTCCCCGGGCGCAAAATATCATAGCTACGCCTCTGGGTACCAATGTTCATTCGGTTACAAAATATGTTATAAAAAAAATGAAACACATTGTTCTATCATTCCCCTGCCGTTCCAAAAGGAAAAGAACCAAGTGCGTTGATCTTTTGTTATATTTATATCGATTATATTTAACGTTATAAAAACTCCTGAGGATAACTAAAGAGCTTAAGGCCCGGGTGAGTTGATTTATCCTGCGAAGGTAACGACAAATTTCGAATTTGCATCTCAAAATTCGATTTAGTATCTCGAAATTTCGGCTTGGTATCTCGAAATTTTTATATATTCGATTTCGAAATACTAAGTCCACATTTTTAGATCATTATTCTTGGTCCGTTGTGCAGATACACAAACATTAACAAGTAATGTTCACAACATGAACGACGCACGTGAGAAACTTTAACAGAATCATTTCCGATTATGCCTTACAACTCAAGAAATATTATATTGCCTTTCAACTCAACACAGTCTCGTACTTAGGATACGAAGGATATCCACATGATGTGGCATTGGGACATATATTGCTTGTAGCATTGCGACATATGTTACTTGTAGCATTGCGACATATATTACTTGTAGCATTGCGACATATGTTACTTGTAGCATTGCGACATATATTACTTGTAGCATTGCGACATATGTTACTGGTAGCATTGCGACATATATTACTTGTAGCATTGCGGCATATGTTACTTATAGCATTGCGACATATATTACTTGTAGTATTGCGACATATGTTACTTGTAGTATTGCGACATATATTACTTTAGCTTTGGGACATATATTATGATATTTATACTGTTACACGAAAGGGGTCTAAATGCCGAGCGAATCTCCTGCATGGTTCTGGCTTTGACAGTCCATGTTTCCAATATTTCAAAGGACGTCAAGACAACAGTTGTTGCCAACTGAAAGAGTCTTAAACGCGCAAACATTTCATATAAGTTTTTTAAAATACCTAATGACTACACATCACGAAAGTCTAATATTTTCACATCGGCATTGTTTTTCTTGTTTCACATTTGTTTGATTCTTCAGTAAGCCTTTACAAGCCGAATATTAGTGTCACGGAATTGTGCGTATTTAATGTTTATGCATTATGCACGAACAAAAATGTGCTCGGGTTTCGTTACCGCGTACAACGTTGCCCGAGGGTAGTTTATTTTCGTAGTTGGCGATTTCAAAATACTGAGTCTATTTACCCAATGCTGCACGAAAAACCGATTATATGAAACTGTCTGGCTGTGGACTGCACCATAAAAAGGGTAATCTGTGTGTGTGTGTGTGTGTGTGTGTGTGTGTGTGTGTGTGTGAAGTGGATTTTTAACGTAGCTTTAACACTTTTTCAGTCATATAGTTACGATGTCAGCAGTGTGGCAGTTTATATTGATGTCTAGCACTAGGATATACTGCTGCAGACACGCAGCATCATGTCCCTCCCAGTCACGTTATCCTGACACCAGTCCTAGCACTAACCTCTTAATGCTGAGAGTCAAACGAGGCATCTGCTAGTACTGTTTTATAAATCTTTGATACGACTCAGCCGGGGTCCAAACTCGCGACCTCCCGTATCCGAGGCGGACTCTCTAACCGTTTAGGTCGCCGGAGCGGTCCGGTACTTACTGAGTCAAGTATAAATGTATTGTCACAACAAAACGAGTATTGTCAGGAAGCTGTCCTAATACGGGCGGCTTCATGAACAAACAAAACGCCTCTAAGACCAAATATTTCACAGCGGTATGTGCCCAACCAAACCAGGTATTAATTGTGTGATGAAAAAAGAAAAACACTAACAATCTTTATCGGAGCAATCTTCAGCTGAGGAAATGATTTCTGATGGCATGTCGTAGTGGGGTTTCATATAAACTGTATGCTGCTGTTGATGTTGACGGTGGATCGTAGGGCAGTATTGGCTTTCTCGCAGTGAGGGACCAAAGCTTCGGGATCAACGGATCTGCAGGGAATAGGGAGACTCTTTCGGCAGACTGGGACGGGTGGGCCATCTTCAACAGGACGCCAGGGGTCGAGTTACATATATGCGTTGTTAAATCAATATTCAAGATCACTATAAGAGTGAAATCAATGACTCATTAATTACAGTGAGTGTAGATCAATAATACATACATATCCCACTTGTGGATGAAACTTAATTCATATTTTTGTGCAATTTCTATAATTCGATCAATCGTGGTGACAATCATAACTTGTTCATTGTTGTGTAAATCGTTTACTTTGTTTTAGTTTTGTTCTTAAATTATAAACATTGATTATCTATAACAGTAGATCCATATAAATATCATATTTGTTTATAAGTTCCATACGTTGAATCTTGTTCGATTACTCGTTGAAGTTCATGTACAAATTACATCCATTAAGGAAAGATATAATTTCGCTGTATCAGTTGTTTAATTCGGTCGCATCATTCTGTTAAAGCCGTTGTTGGACTTGGTGTGCACGAGTTTGGTGTCAGATTCATTCATCGTTCAATAGAATCTTATAAAAAAATATCATTCTTGATATTGTTTTCAGTGTCTTCCCTGAATCCAGTCCTAACCATGGTTCATCCTATTACAATTAGAAATTCACGCCATGCAATACAAAGCACGATCTAGACCTAATATAGAGAAGTATTCCAATCTCAGCTTACTAAGCACACACACATAAAAAATAACCAGATAACTCTATATGTTAAGAAATTGGAGAGGGTCCGTTTAACGAAAGTAGTCCATACTATGATGTCTGCTCCTAAAAATTGGCTAATTACTCGGGTTGAGAACTATTTTACCAACACCGACTCCCCATAATCAAAAAATGATCTCGAAAATATAGAAAAGCTATAAACGGTGACGTAACTACAATTAACACATACCTAGATTTATTACAATGCTCTTCCTAAACAGACTTCAACGAAACATGTTTTTTTTTTCAACACTGTAATGATTTGGACGAGTTTAGTATTCAGTAAAATCCATGTGTATGTGTCAATTGTATGTTAAATAATTGCCGGTGGGTGGTGATGGTGATGGTGGGCTAGATCGACATTTTGGAAACTTAATTACTTCATACAACTTAATAAGTTGATTACGTTCCTTATTTATGTCCCCTATTTTTCTACATATCTGCTGATATGTATGGATGTAGGCAAGGATTCTGAATCAGGGTCTTACGACTCTATGGTCTTAAACCAAGTAACATAAAAAAGCGAAACCATCAAGTTTAGTAAAATTAAACAAATGATTTGTTTTCCTAGCATAAAAAGTGAATATCTGAAAGGAACCTACAGAATTGTGAATTAAATTCCAAATAATCATAGAAGTTCTATCACAATTTCAAAAGAAAAGAGTTCCGAAAGAATTCCAGTATTGAATGTGCTGACATGTCCGTAACCTTGAAAGAGCTGATGTACTAACAATCTTAATGAATCGTAATGATATAATATATAATGTTCTTGAATGAATTCACAATAATGCCAAAATAGTGATTAAGTCCAGAAGTCAATGAGCACTTTCTAATTCAAGTGAATAACTGAAATAAATAATTAATCTCAATTTATAAATGAACACAGCTACAGGACTGATTCCACTAGACACACAAACAACCTAGCAAACATCCCCATTTGACTTATGTTGCAATAACCTATCCTGAAAAGACACCATCATGTTAATGGAAAATTAATCCCATCTGTAAACAAGGTCAGATATGTTTACTTAAATTTAAGTGAATCAACCTGGCAAACATGGTGTGACCTATAGCTTTCAACAAGAATAACCAGTGCCCTGCACTCAGATTCAAGTAAACATGTTGCTTTCAAATGATGGTTATGTAAAATGTAATCTCAATCGTGGACAAAAGTTAGCTATGTAATATGTTGCTTACAAATAACCATTACAATCTAAAATCATGGACAAAAATTAAACACACAATATTGATATACATGACAATGGCTATAAAGTGTCAATTTCAAGTAAAGTCCCAAACATATGAAGACAAGATGACTACCGTAAACGGCACATGATGCACTAGCACCATGTTTGATACTCCGCGTTATAGGTAACTGCAATGCTTACACAGAAATCATTTTCCTTCCCTCAGAGTGACTTTGGCCTTTTCCCCAAAAATTTATTTCCCTCTAAGTTACGTTGTCCTTTTACCAAAAATCAACAGGCTTCTTCCTTACCCTAAATAAAACCACCCAGAACGTTTGGGCCTGGTGACCAGGTCTGTAATGCAATGCTATTGTTATTGTGCGGAAACCATTTTTTCTTGTTTCAGAAATTGCTATTGACCTTTATCCTTCTGGCCTCAAAATGAAGCTTTCTTCCATACCCCAAGTTCAAGCCATTCACAAAGTCTGATATATATAGACGGTGGACAACTAAAGTTATTGTGCAGAAACTACATTGGTAAGAGACAGACAGAAGGACGGACAAAATCGTAACAAATGCTGGTGTATACAATTCTAAAACTTTTGCAAGATAAAGACTTCCGGATAAATGGAAACATAGCCTTACAACATACAGGATAAATAGCTAAACTTTTTCAACTGTTGGAAAGGTTCAGAAAATAACAAAGGTAAACAAAATATTTAACAAAATTAAATCTTGTGCATTATTTATAAGTTCTGATGTAATAAGAATATGGCACTTGTGTTGGGCACTAACTTGGACAAAACCGATCAAATATCAGCACATATTATGTTGCACTATTGTTATGAAATAACTGCAAATTTTGTTAGTGCAAGTGACTCTCTGGAACCGACTGAATCACATCCATTTGTTTTTAAAAATCACTCGTCAAACATTTCATTTTCCAATGTAAGCTTTGACGCTGTTTTTCCATTAAATGTAAGGAACGTTTTTCGCTTATTATCAAATCTACAGGAAAACTCTGCGAAGATATATTAACCATATTCTCCAGTAACAGAACAAAAATGAAAAGTAACTAACTTTCGCACCTCTCATCTAATCTTGATCCTCTTGAGAGACTCCTATTCCCAGAAAGGAGGTGCCCATATATATATATATATATATATATATATATATATATATATATATATATATATATATATATATATATATATATATATATATATATATATATATATATATATATATATATATATATATATATGTATGTATGTATGTATGTATGTATGTATGTATGTATGTATGTATGTATGTCTCTCTCTCTCTCTCTCTCTCTCTCTCTCTCTCTCTCTCTCTATATATATATATATATATATATATATATATATATATATATATATATATATATATATATATATATATATATATATATATATATATATATATATACACCATACCTGGATAAAAAATAAAAATATTAAGTTGCCTTCACCAGTTCATTGCAGAGGTAATTTTCGTGCGAGTGCCCACATCATCTATGGCTCTTTTTATTGAAATCTATGGCGTATATTAGCTTCTTATACATTTATCGACATGCAAAACGCGTTTAATTGACGAAACACTGCATATTAATATTTAAGCTTCAATTATCGTATTTCTATATTTTAAAACAAAACCCTGATATGACGTAAATCATATGTTCCCGCCATGTCAGCCAATCATCCAAGTCACGTGTGCGATAACATTGTAATGTCCTTATGTGTTTTGAAATACTACATCAGTTTTGGAGATTTTTTGTTGTTGTTATTTGTGCTTTTACGAAGTAGAAAAAATTTCTGTCGATAAAGCAGCCCCTCACTCGTGTTAATATTAATGTGCGGTTTAGGCGCTGATATAAACTGTTCATTAAAACAAGCACAAATCTGCAGCAAAATTTGGCTGCACACATCGGTGTACATTTTATACACTTACGGGTATTTCTCGCGACCGTGGAGCAACCGTCGGCTAAAGGGTTCTTTTGGTGGCATGTACGTTATATTTCCGGAACAAATCCGATATTTGATGACTTGTAAATCCACGTTAAATAGCACAACCCTCTGAGCTGTGATCATTTTGAATTTCCAGCTAGATATGGTTGTTACCAATTACTAGTATGTGTCTGAAGTGTATACAAGTTTGTTCCGGAATATATATATATATATATATATATATATATATATATATATATATATATATATATATATATATATATATATATATATATATATATATATATATATATATATATATATATATATATATATATATATATATATATATATATATATATATATATATATATATATATATATATAACCTTATTTTTTTCACAAAATGTACACTTTGTGATGTTTTAAGTGGATAGCTTGCAAGAATATTTGTCACGAAACATGAATAGCTTCCAAACACTTGGGCATACCTTATCAGCAAATTTTGACGCACATCAGCTTCCAACCAATCAAAAATCACAAAACTGTACATACCAGACGATTCAACCAATCCAAAACCACAAAGCACTTAATAGATTCGTATGCATTTACTTGTTATTTGTAGTTGCTTATTTATCCACACTTTAGGATTAAACACACACAAAAAGTATTGAAAAAGGTACCCAATCACTAACTTCCAATAGTAACTGGCGAATATTTCAAAATGCATAAAATGTGTACAGGTTGCAAATAATAGACGCCTCTTATTCAACGAGCGATCAAGGAAACTGTCTGCTCATGAATGATTTTATTTTTGTTTCTTTATGTGGAACACAATTATTTAGATCATATATGTTTCCCTCATCAGAGAGCATGCTTGGAAAAAATCACCGAAGCAAGCTAAAGTCTTCCTTGTTTCAGCGTTGAATGACATAAAAACAGTTTTACAAACGCTGAAAGATTGATTATCAACAGTACAAACATTTTTATATGCGGCGCGTTTGTCCTTATCTCATGTGCAAATATATATGATGGTTTTGTCCTTATATGAATGCAAACTTCGTTATATGATATACTCTTGTCCTTATGTTATGTGCAAACTTCTTTATATGCGGTTATTATCCTTATATCATGTAGTAAAACGGAAAACGTTATATTCGGTCGAAACTTCCTTATATTTGGTGCAAGATTTTTTTTTACGATGATGAGCAAAGACGAACTTCGCTTGGCGGGAGGATTGGCCTAAGAGGGATGTTATAGTCTTACTACACCGCTACACCACGCACTGTAGCACGATGTAATTGCTGAATTTCTGAGACAAATTCTGTACGATCTTTAAGTCCTTTAATACACTTTCTTTCAAAAAAAATTAAAAATGGATAGAATAGAATCTTGTTAGAATCTGACTGACATACAGCTAATAAGAATTGAGATTTATAACTTTGGAGATAGAGCGCGCTTCAGAAAGAAGATAAAACATGCATGTAAGTTCAAGTAAAAATAACTTTTGTATTTGTACGCCCTAACATTTGTTTGTACCTCCCTACCGATTTTAATAACGAAAAGCATCAAGGATATACAAAATGCACAAAGCGTAGTCATATGATTCATTGATTTATAATTTCTAACATGATTTTGTCAAGGTGTCCCTATCACTGTCGAATTATTGGCGTTTCACGTTCACTGAAGCTCCCGATAAAAACAAGCTAACAGACAGCTTGCTGTCCATTTCTCTAAAATAGTCAATTTCAGTAAACAATGTGTCGTCTGCGTCCAATATTTCCGTTGTCTAGCTTTAATATTTCTAAAACAAATTGAACAAATAAAGAGGACAAATTCTTGTAGACTTTTGTTCAAAGAGATCTAAATCCAAAATTTACAGAATTGTTTAGATTTTCAAAGACGGTGAAGCACATGGCATCTTTTGCTTGAAAACATAGACTGGCCCAAGCATATATGGCGACCGTGTTGCTGTAGAAACTCTTGTTTGATTCTAAACGCCAACAAGTTAAGAGTGTTTGGGACCCCTCTGGCGACAATCAGGTTAGAGTTTATAAATCAATGAATTAAATCGGTTGAAATAAATATATTTCAAAAGGGAATACAATGCATTATTATGGAACTCGAGAGCTGTTTTAAGATATTTATGTGATGTACAAACTTTATTTATATGATGTGCTTTTGTCATTATATTATATACAAACATCGTTACATGCGGTACATTTGTCCTTACATCACGTGCAAACTTCTTTATACGATGTACGTTTGCTCTTATATGATGTGTAGATCGAATCCCCTTTTTTGTACTTTTACTTGTGCCGAGTACAGTATCAACAAATCGTCTGCTTGGCATTTTAAACAATTTAAGCAGAATGAGGGATCGTAGCCAGTTACCGTTCCATCAGGTCGAATTCCCCCCACCCCCCAACAAAAAATTTTAAAAAAAAAATGCACACACATTATGAATATTTAGTCCGTTATAAGCCAATTTTAATTTTAAGGGTCTTATGTAATTAGGAACATCTTTAATGTTGTTTCGCAATATCGTTTTATCTATGTCACCCATCAGTATGAATAAAATCGAAAGATACCAAAACGCGTTAATACATTAAAAGGAGGGCGAGGTTGGGGGTGAGGGTGGCGTGAGGAAGGTTTTGTTATTTTGGTCAGACAATTCACGTTTCTTACTATATTGGTCTACATCTATGGAAGACACTTTTATGACTTATACACCTAATTGAGGTGTGCGATAAAGGGTCAATGCGTCAAGTCTACAAAAATGTAATTTTAAATGTAATTGTGAATGTTCCTTCTCATAAATGATATATGTGAACGTGTGAACATTTCCACACACACACACACACACACACACACACATTCACAGAGTAAGGTGCTTTGGCGAACGTTTGAAATGACAGCTTTTCTTTCTTTGTTGTAAGGCTATCTATACATCCATAAGAATGACAGAATACAATGAACTGTTTCCGTTACTTCTAACCTCTCTATTACATTACAGTACTTTTAACTTTTCAAAAGGGTTTACGGATTAGCCTGGTACCCTGAACTCCAATGATGCTTCTTCCTCCCACGGATCAGGCACGCACGGTTGATTGCCGAGAATATTGGATAAATTCAAGATGGTGGAAGTAATTCAAAAATGCATTAGCAATAAAGAAATAGTAATAACTCAGTTATTTACAGCTGCATCGCCACCGGGTTTTTCGTTGTATTAGTCACAGCTCAGTCTGTTAGAGGTGAATTTAGTGTCACTAGGCAGTATTGTCATTTCCAGGAATTATGTGTGAGTTAAGGGTGAGCATTATTGCGAAATCGTTTTTGATTATCATTTTTGTATGTGCTTATTGTGAGAGAGATGTTTTATCCGAATGACAGTTTCATCGCTTGTGTTTTACGGTTTTCATACACAAGGTTCCAACATTCAATAATAAATTGATATTATGTCAATGAGCATATTTGTATTTTAGAACGCATTAACAAAACAGTTACCGAAGTAGAGTGGGTGGGGTTAGTATGGTAATACAGTAAACATCATTTTATGCAATGCAATATTTGGAGAAGGAATGTTTGGTCAAAATATTTGCTGGCAATAATTAACACGTAAATATGAAATAAAAAAAAAAAACGAATAATAATGCCATAAAACATCCAACAACTATTTTTTTTTTTAAAACATTTTCTTTCGAACATACCCTGAAGAGAACAGATCAATAAATGAATTCAGAAACCTTACAGCTACACTTGATACTACCACTATTTGAGTTATATTTTAATAACATATGTGTAAAAATGTTTATACTTTTTACGTGATGTCTGTGGTTTTATAGGTTGGCCGATTCATCTAAAGTGCTCGCATTTACTGATTACTGTCAACATACCTCTGTCGGCGTGGGTTCGAGTCTCGGGCTCGGCCATTGTGGGTATATGAGAAAACTTCTAATAGCTTCCCGCATATTTGCTAGCCAAGGTTCCAATAACTCTATATACACCTTGGCAGATCGAACGGCTATATTGGTACTTTGTCCTAGCGACATCTATTGGATTTCATGTGTTATCTCCCTTAGTATGTAATGCCCACTAACCAATAGCGTGGTTCATTTTACATATGCCAAAAAGGCTGGTTGCAATTGACCTAAAAAGACGACTGTGTAAGTTTAACATCGAAAGTATGACTACGTACCAGAGGGAAGCCACTACAGGTGTATTTGAGTGAAATGTATTTGTGCAACACGGATCGACACTGGGAAATTGCTTATTTATCAATCCGTTAAAGTTATGTGCTCCCTTTGTTTCGATTACGTAGGAACAGTGTTCAGATTTTAACAAGTTAATTTTGATTGGATGATCGATATACCAAGGTGTAGATAGGATAATCGGAACCTTGGCTAGCGATGATGAGCTGCCCGTGGTTCGGTAATTCTAACCAGGATTTTCCCGGGTTCTTCCTCCACAAGTTAAATTTTGCCATCTGCAAAATTGTGTCATTACTTCAAGTAATTTGATATTGATAACATTGAACTTGTAAATTCAGTATCACTATGATGGTAACATTTTACAGGAATGATGCAAGGACAGCCCTCATTCGTTTTCTTTTCTATTGCGTATATTTAGTAGTTGTTCCATCAAAACAGGCTACACATTTTAACAACAAGCAATATACAAGCCTGTGAGGTGAGCGTCTGATACTAGTATTTAAAAATGTTTAGAGTTGTATGAGTAGTGTTCTGATATAATATTGTATTGTCACACTTTAAGAAGCGGTTCTGATAGTCCCTCTCACAACCCTAACATTTTTTTTAAACCTGTTATAAGTTTCAAATTATAAATAAACGGATCCTTAATAAATGGTTGCAGCTCATAATATATGTCCCAAATGGCTAATATTACCAATGCCTGACTAAATTAAAAAGGAAAATTGTGTTCCAATATGAGGTATGGTTAAGAAAAGGAAAGGTCATCAGAGTTACGACGACCAGGTAAACCTAGTATCTACCTAACAAACAGAGCAAATTTTTTTCATGCTGAAACTGCTCAGTTAATAGCTGCATAAATCTAATAATTTCTGTATCAAAACTGTAACGGCGAGTCTTTTCTCTTTGCATGTACTTCATTTAGTACTTATATTAATATCTGAGTAGTTGTTACGAGTCTACGCTCTTAAAATAAGTAAGAGAAAAGAGTGAAAGACAACAAGCTTTGTAAAATTTAACAAATATGTTTTATTTCCCTTGAATACAAAGTGAAAATGAGAAAAAAAAAGAACTTACGGTATTGCGAATTTAATCCCAAAATAATCCAGGAATTACAGACACAAGTCCTAGTAATTTAAAGTTCTGAATAAAACTCAGTACATGTCCCGAAGAAATCCAAAACTGAAGGTGATGACGTGTCTGTTATAGCTTATATAGTGTTGATGTGTCGACAGTCTTCTGTTGAATCAGTGTAATATAATTCCAGGTTTGAATTCAGTATAATTCCCGTGAATGTCACTATCCATGAATTTTATCTGGCCATCAAATTTCCAGAGAAAGTAATCACTTGATTTCAATAATTTGAAGAAAATAAAATTCAGCCCAACTGGTCACAACATAATACAACTTGAAAGTGCTAGAAGTTAAAGCACGAATGACGAAGTCCTCACAATCACAAAATTATATAGTTCTCTACTTGACCTCAGGTTACAATTAGCATTTTCAAAACAAACATTAAAAAACGTTACCTCATGGAAAAGAACCTTCTAGGATGATTCTGATATTTACAAAACAATAACCTGGATTATGTATCATTCACTTAGGAAACTCCAAACCTTTGACCTAAATAAACATATGTACCTCTTCTATTAAAAATTATCCTGATATTAAGCCCATACACATAAAGAATAATTTAGTTATGTATTAGTTGTTTACAATGAATAAAATAAGAAACTCAACTTAGGTCAAGCAGAAATGAACTCAGTTTTGGATGAGGTCAAGTCCAACATACACGGTTGCATTGCAATGTCATGTAATAACAAAATTAAAATATAACTAACTAACAAACAATTAAATCAAAATATACACAACACAGTCCAGATTTCCAGTCGTGGCTATCACATCGTAACTAACAAAATAGTTGACTAAACTAGCTCGATTAAAGTGACCAAACAAAAAAGCTTTAAAAAATGCATAAATTGATATCTATTTTAACCCCACCCAACCCGATACCATTAAGGTTCCATTACTGTTTTTTTTTAAATACAAGAATCCTGCATAATAGGAAGTTGGTATATTTGAAAATGTTGAAAATTTATATAAAATAGTGATTAAAACACAATCGATAAACTTTCATTTAAATAAAGCATCTTCACATCTTTCAACATCCCAACCTTCCTACATACATACCAGTCAAACATTGACTGAAAAATACAGCACTACAAGGTGACACTTTAAATAAACATTCAATACTTCTTTAATTACCGTATCTGCAACTAATACAACACAAAAGTCAGTGCGACACAGCTGAAAACAACTGCTTTAAATTCTATTTCTTTACTGTCAACAATTCTTGTAATACTTCCGCCATCTTGAATTTCTCTTCGGTATCGGTTATTTAACGTTGACCTCGTGTGCTGAGCATCATGGGAGACCATGATACCAGGCTACTTTTGGATTTGATTTTGTCCAACAACGTGTTCAAGTCTCGGATTTGGCTAATGTGGGTATGTGAGAAAGTTTGCCAGTAGCTTCTCGTGGGTCGGTGGTTCTTTCCGGGGTTTTCCAGGGTTCTTCCTCCACCATTAATACTGGCCGCCATGCATAGTCTATCGTGAGCTGAAAATGGCGTTAAACCCTACAACAACAACAACCAACAACGTCTTTGGCGAAAGAATTTCATGTATCTTGACGAAATTCTTCGATGAAATTATGGAATATAAAGTAGAAATTTCGAGACATTAACTCGAAATTGAAGATATTAAGTCGATATTTGTATACAATGGGTCGAAAATGCGAAATAATAACTCGAAATTTGGTGAAACTGTCTCAATTTCGAGATAGTAACTCGAAATTGCCATATACTAAGTCGAAATTTCGAGATACTTTCGACTGGGCAAAAATCAGTCCACTTGTTCCTAATGCTCATTTGTAGTAGATGACTCAACACATGCAAAATAGTCTCGTTGTCACGATACATAGTTGTAATTGAATATTGGATTTCCTACAGTGGATTGTCTTACACGCTACTGATTATATGAATCCATTTAAAGCCTGTGAAAAGATAGGTAATTTTATTTGTCTAACATATAGTCATTTCAGTTGTACTTTCATATCGCATGTTACTTTAACATGTTTGAGAAATATCTTAGCAAATTATATTTTTCCTCCATCGTCCAAGATTTTCGTTTGAATTTATTAATAGTTCATACACACACACGCGCGCGCGCGCAAGCGCGTGCTCATGTACACACTATTCCTCTTTTTATCGACCCAACGTGAGATCAAATTTCTTTTATCCACCAGTTTCTCAAAGTATACTTTACATACGTTGACTATGTAAGTAAAGATAACAAATGGGAGCAAATCAAACAGGTCTCATTTGCCACAGTATCATGGTCTGAGCCCAGGTTTTATGTTTGTAGTTTTATTTCACTTTTAAAATATACAATAAAAATAATGGATGTCTGAACACTTGATCTGAATTAGTTAATCAATTGGAAAGCAAATATGGCACCCCGCTATGTTTAATACCGGAACAAACAAAACGTTCAAGGTGTCACGATCTAGGTGTGCGATGAGGTACTAAAATTTTAATGGAAAAGCTGGATTAACTGGTATGGCAGCATGAAAAAGACATCGGTAATATATGTATAAGTATTTGAAATACGTGTTGTTTGATAGCTACTAATCTTTGCATAGTTTAACGACATCACGTTTCCAGAAGTGTCTTCCAAACGTTAGAGTGTTATGTTAAGATTTCGAACGTCACAGGTCTTCTGCGTCAGTGGCTGTGTTCCGCTGCAGCATTGGTCGAGCAGTCTACATGATGATCATTAATTGCTAGTAATTTCTAACCAATCCCAGATGCATTGTTAGAAATTACAAGCCAATCCCAGATGCAATAAACACAGTTGTTTACACCATACTTCATGTATCTTTTTAATGTTCGTATCTGATACACGTGGAAGTTCTATTTAGCAAAATACAAGTCTATTCAAAGGCTAGGCACAACATTTTGAGAAGTTCTAATTATATGTTTTGCCTTCTGTCCGATCGATCTGAACTTCTGAGCAAGCTTTGCTGACGACCCATTCAGGAAGTCGCTGTATAGATTTATACGTGGTTTTAAATCTAGAATAACGAACTGTTCGTGTTCTCACGTTTTGGGTTGATGACCCATTCAGGAAGTCGCTATTTATATAGATATATCCGTGGTTTAAAATCTAGAATAAGAACTGTTCTTGTTCTTGCGTTGTGGGTTGACGATTGTATATAAAAGTTGCATTGACGAAAGACTTAAAAATCTATATAAAAAAATAGACGAAGTGCAAAATATTACGTTATACATATGTTCTTACACTATACCATTTTAATAATGTAATAATACATTATATTGGTACATCTACATTGGTAAAAGAAAATATGTAACTAATTGACATCATCCATGTTAAATGAAGTTAGCTAACTGAAATCGGCATTTTTAAATATATTTAGCCACTTGAAATCGGTACGCTCCCAGTATTGCGCTTTTCTTATCGTTTAAAAGCATTAGAAAATTAAAAGGAATTAATTGCTACTTTTATAATTAAAAGTTTTTAAAAAAATTGTATATTAAACATATTCTAAAGGAAAATTGCTATCACACCTTCAAGACGTAAATGAAGAAATACAAAGAGGAGAAACACAAGCACCCACAATATATTATAGTATATTTTTTTAGAAATCTTTATCATATTTAGCTCATAAGTCAATAAGTTTTTTTTTATAGAAAGTCAATAATGCAATTTAAAATGCACACGTTGTTTCATTGTTGACAGCCGAAGCACAACAAAGCATTATATCGATAAGGAGTGGGATTGTGATAGTCATGCATTTACAATGTTAAGTGAAAATCATTGGATCTTATTTTTCATGGCTTTTCACACTATGGAAGAATAAGTCACAGCAATATATTTATGTAACATCATGTTAATAAATATCCGTAACATTGTGTGGCGTGACGGGTTGTTATGCCCGTCACTGTGGTATGTGTGGGGTTGTGTGCTTCCAATATTTTATTAAAATTAATATAGAAGTCCCACCCAGGCTCGATTTTGGTTGGAAGTTAAATTAATGAAAGATAGATGTAAAGCTCCGAGCCCCCAGTCAGCAATGCCGACGGTCAAATGATTTATATACAAAAGAGTGAAATTCAACGTATAACAATTTAATGACAATTCAATAGTCAAATGATTAAAATTTCCCAAGTACTCTCCTCCCGCTCGACCCTGTGATAGCATATTGCATCACTTGATTAGTAGTGTGAGATAGCTTTCCACCTGTCCTTGTATTCTACTCATCTGTGTATTCTTCTCTTCTATTCATCCGATTCCTTCTCCTCTTCCTCCCGACTTGTTCCAAATTCCTTCTCTCCACCGACTCCTCGATACTCCTCCTCTGTCTCCACTTTCTCTTCCTCGACTCCCTTTCCTCCTCCTCGACTCTCTACCGATTAGACTTGTCGACTCCGACTGCTCTGCTAGTCTTACTTCCGTCCCCCTCTTACAGACTCGGGACTCACTGAACCGGAAGTTCTGTCCCCCAAAAGCTTTCTGTGAAAACACAAGGACGATACAATATTTTCCTAAGCCCTCTCATCTCACACTACACCCAGCCTATCATCAGGTAACGGCTATTACATTTCTTCAGTCACGCCTTCATTCACATCGAAATACTCATACGTCCTTGTATGGTAAAACAACGTCGTAATAAAACCAGGGTATCAATTACGTCTCATATATACATCAATAAATTGCATCACATCAGTACATATTCCTAATCCCATTATACTAAACAATATCACAGCAGTCAGACGCATTTCTTTACATTACAACTCATACAAAGTACAAAAATATTCAAATATCCATGCTCTGATATATCCATACATCCATATTAACTAATCTTACACACTTCAACCATTCCCCAAATTCACAATTCAAACATGCGTAAATTCTAAAATATCACAAATAAATGCACTAGTTTGCTACTAAGTAACCTATTAGCGAATTACAAAATAAATTCTGACCATAAGCTAACAATCTACATAATTATCTACATAATATTCAAATACTCCTGTACATTAAACACTAAATAGGTAATTCTACGTACTAGATGATCCTATTAATTAAGTATACATACTACACATAATTACAATTACAATGCCGAAATATTCTGCAAAAAATCGAGCAAATAAATTACTGACCTTTACGAAGCTTTGTCTTTCCTTAGAATCTCCTCTCTGTTTGACCGCCAAATTACGAGTGGCTCTCTCGGAGTAACCCTATATTGCTCAGTAATCTCCCTAGGCGAAACTAAATGACTCGCTGATTGATTGATTATTTGGATTAACAACGTGTGCGCCCATTCGGGCATGTACGTTGGTAAAAAAACCCGAACTGATCAAACTTAGCGGACAGTGTCCTTCTCGCTGTTTGTCCAGGTGGGGACGGATTTAGAACACATTCCGTTTCTCGCGGGTTCCTCTGATCATTGTAACACATGTGGAAAGTCGCTCGATCTAACGCCTGTGCCGATCCAAGATGCCGGATCTTCTCTCTGGTCACGGTAACCTTGCGTAAGAGATTAACTATATCATGCGGCTATGTTCAGATATCAAACCATGGCTTGTAATAATACCTTTGTTTATAGACGACTTATTAACTGGACTGAGCAAACATGACACCTTTCCTTTGTTGTTCTATTTCGCGCTTTAAAAAAAAAACAACGAAATTCAGCAATATTTACGAGTTTTTGCTGTTCCTGAACATTTTGTTCCTTTCACTCGGTTAGAAGACCATTTAAAAATTGGAATGCACATGTGCCTAATCATGCGCCTTACCACTGTGATATTTTTTATCATTTATTAAATACATTAGGTCAATCTCAAACGTTTTCTATAGGCAACTAAATTAAAATATATGAAGTTTTTTCATGCTTTGTTCTTAGTCTAACATTATATTTATTAAAGAATACGTGAGTAAAATTACACAATAACAAAGCGTATATGTTTTGTGGTCTTTTTAAAACCGAAGCAAATACAAGTTCACCTTGTCAATGCGTGGGATTGCGCTAGAGTTGTTAAAACGGTGATGATAAAATTCAAGTTCTACAAATGACTTGATTGACTGCGGCCTATGATAAAGGACTTGGGCGATATTCTATGTTTTTATGTTTAACCTTCTTTGCTTCAAAAATCACTTACATAATTCAAATTTTCAATCTCCGGGTGGTCGTGAATATTTTAGTAATTTAATTGCCTAAAGGTGAAATACAAACAACCAAATCTGCGGTAACATGGTATGACAACTTTTCCTTTATCTGCTGGATTCCAAAAATATACCAAACGTGATTTCAATATGTAAACAAGGGTAGTCCTACTTAATAACTTTCTATCTGCCACACAATCACCTTTTAAGCGCGGCTGTATGTAATATGTCTTTCCTTTATCTCACTTTCCGACCAATAATACATTTCTGAACATGAAACTTGAATGACTTGAATAAATCACCTAATCAGGAAGCACATATAGAAATTTCTCATCTTTCAAAAGCGGGACAAACATAACGATGACGTAGCTATGATTTAGGTTTTGAGGAAGAATATTTAGCAATATTAATCATGGTGGGGTACACGTTATGAAAGACATAATTAGCCGCTAAAGCCTTTAACAATTTGTAAAACATGAAGTCACCTTACATATCCTTCACCCGAATGTTTGATAATTTCAGTATAGAATTATACTGTAAATTAATTAGCAAAGTTTGCTAACACATCAAAACTTGTATATTCCTTATGGTCTGGTCAAGTTTACTTTGTTTCACCGGGTACTGTTTTACTGTGCTCCAACAATAACATAAATCCAGTAGACTTATAAAGCATGCTAAACTATAAAGCTGCTAACCAAGACAAATGTTCAACCGTTGTATACTGCAGTATTTCTGAACGTACCATGGTCAACCTCCATTATATTAGGCACCAGCAATTCAATGTTCTAGAGTAGAAGCCTAACCCTTGTGGGGGGGGGGGGGGTAATTTCCGTCTGTCAACATCTGGAAAAAATATCTTGTTCTGATTTATAGCAAAATAACACCATATCATATCCATGATATTATTTGCAAAAATAAGAATCATTTGATTTCGAAAAAGAAAATATTTCAATTCATAATAAAATCACAGCCCTCCCCCCACCCCAAGCATGAAATGGCCAGTATCTTACATGAGATGAATTTTGCTCTGTTTGTGTTGTTGTTGTTGTTATAAGGTTTAACGCCATATTCAAGCACAAGGTAGGCTATACATGGCGGCCAGTATAAATGGCGGAGGAAGAGCCAGGGAAGACCCTGGAAAGTACCACCGACCCACGGGATACTATTGGCAATCTTTCTCACTTACCCACATTGGCAAAGCCTGAGACTCGAGACCACACAGAGGTGAGCCACTCGGGGCCCCCTGCTATGTGTATGTTAACTGTAGTACAAGTTGTACTCTGACAACTATAACACAAGTGGGATGATTAAGCTTGCACTCTAGCTGACACTTTGAAAGACATCGTGACATTAGAGAGTATATGGTGACAATAGGTTCTGTTGATACCAAGCCTATTATTTTCTAGCTGTTAATATCGTTAGTCATAACAAGAATCTTTGGGAATTTCCGTTATTTCACTACAGACGGAAACTACCGACCTACCGGTACAGTGAAAAAGTGCGGTGATATGTGCCACGGAAAAACAACTACAGCTGTAACCAGTATGCCGGTAATACCGCGCACCTCTACTAATCTTGCTTGTAATATTTTCAATATGAGATAACAATGTATGAAAAACTTGCATTTAATATTTTATTATGCGATAACAAATAAGAATGACAGTAACGCTTATATTTGACACCAAATTACAGTCTGCGCACATGTTTTACGTTGCTTCTATCTTCGTATGGTCTCTCTTTTTATCAATCATATAAAACAAAAGTCTATTATTCAGACAAGGGTAAGTGCATATCTGCATATTTTTTCCAAACCGGTAAGAACCTAATGTTCAATTTGTCATTGTATTGATTTGATACAGAAACGTGAAATAAATATTTCAAACAATAATGACACGTAAAGCATGGAAAAACTAAAGTTTCAACGCTTTCAGGAAATTTACTACGTGCTCTTAATGATATCGTAGGAGGTAAAATTCAGTAGTAATTCGACCTTCATGATAGACTTGATTCTTGCACTTGTCTGTACAAACAAAAATTGTAATTTCCGCTCTTCCCGTGGTCCGATATATTTTGTACCTTGTCTTAAAATTATTAAAAGTTCAAACAGAACTTCTCTCTTTGTCGTTCCTTCTTATGATCTATGGTCCTTTATCAAACAGGCTTATTATATACTTTAAAATCAAACAGGCTCACAATAGGCTTTAAATATATTTTAGTCACGTAAAAGAGTCAATGTCAAGATAAGAACAAATAAAACTTGCTCCCCAACTTTCTATTTATCACAGTCAGTCTACAAAGTTTCCCGGTCGGGGTAGCAGGTAAGCAAGCATTCTCGTCACAGCTATCTATTGTTTGATTCGCTAGATATGTAACAAATTTCATTGTTATTTTCACAACGAAATGGAATATGCTGGATTAGAGACGAGTTAAGCAATTACATTTTTGAAATGGCTCTATGTTAAAAATTTAAAGAAAACATCAACAAAAAACCACGAGGACCCCCCCCCCCAACAAAAACAAAACAATAGTGTGTCATGATTACAAAAGATTTGTAACGATAAGAGTTCTGATTTAACAATGCTCTTTGCGTTTCCTTTTGATAAACAAAGACAGGCTACGCTTTGCTAATTTCTTAACAAATACACATACATTACGATTCATACGGGTGGACTAGTTTTAATACTTTGTGTAAAGCAATGTAATGTGTGGCAGGTGATATTCGAACTCAGTCAGTCAGACAACAAAATGCGTACATCATTGACCAACATTTTTTAAAAAAGTAACAAAAATATTTATAGACCTGATTTAACCATAAAATGGCTAACAAGGTAACTACGTCCTTGAGGGTGTTACGACGTAACTTCGTTCTTCAGGGGTTTAACTACATCAGTTAGGGGTTTAACAAGGTAATTACGTCCTTTAGGGGTTTAATGGGGTAACTACTTCCTTTAGGGGTTTAGCAAGGTAATTACGTTCTTTTGTCGCTTAATAAGGTAGCTACTTCCTTTAGGAGTTTAACGAGGTAATTACGTCCTCTATGGATTTAACAAGATAACTACTTCCTGTAGGTGTTTCACAAGGTAATTACGTCCTCTATGGATTTAACAAGATAACTACTTCCTGTAGGTGTTTCACAAGGTAATTACGTCCCTTAGGGGTTTAACAAGGTAACTACGTCCTTTAGGGGTTTACCACAGTAACTACGTCCTTTAGGGGTTTAACAAGGTTACTACGGACTCTTGATAAATGTATTTGTACATGTACATTACCTTTTAAGCACATTCTCAGGTGTAATAAGTCTCTTTTGGAGAAGTAATAGAAAGTAAAAATGGAGGAGCCAAATACAGAAATATGTAGAAAGAATCAAATATTAAGTGCTTCTTTGCCATCGAACATCTCGTGTATTACGTTTAGACATATAATATACAGCTATAGAGATAATATATGATTAATAGACAGATATAGACATTGTATGACTTTTAGACATGATCTAAAGATAATGATTTTTCGATAAATACAGAGATCCCGTATGATTAGAGTGTATTGTGATTTGGATTTTTAACGTAGCTTTAACAATTTTTCAGTCATATTGCTACGATGTCTGCAGTGTGGCAGTTTATAGTGATGTCTAGTACTGGGGCATCATGCCGCAGACACGTAGCACGATGTCCCACCCAGTCACATTATCCTGACACAGGCCGACCAGTCCTAACACTAACCTCTTAATGCCGAGCGCTTAGCGAGGCAGCTGTTAGTACCACTTTTATAAGTCTTTGGTATGACTCGGCCGGGGTTCGAACCCGTGACCTCCCGCATCCGAGGCGGACGCTCTAACCACTAGGCCACAGGAGAGAAATTCCATGAATTTAGATAGATATGGAGACACTGTATGGTTTTAGACATACATATAATTATTGTATGATGTTTCGATAGATATGGAAATAATGTGATTTATAGGCAGATATAAAGACACTGTGTGACTTATAGACTAATAGACAGATCATGAGAAATTCTATGATTTTAGACGGATATGGAGATACCGGTATAAATAGAATTATAGTATTATGTTTAGACACATATAGAAATAATGTATGATTTAGGCAGATATGGAGACACTGTATGATATTAGAACGCTATAGAGATGTGTATGATGTTCACACATCTCTAGAAATAATGTGTGATTTTAGACATATGGAATTTCTGTATGATGTTTCGACAGATCTAGAAATACTGTATGATTTTAGACAGATAAAGAGATGCTGTATTAAGTTAGATACATCTGGTGTTAATATATAATGTTTTAGAAAATCTAGAAATACTGTATGATTTTTAGACAGATCGAGAGATACTGTGTGATTTCAGACAGATATAGCTTTGTTTTATAATTTTAGACAGATTTTATTGTATATAGATCTAGAGACTGGATGATTCTTAGACTCATATAGACAATATACGGATTTTAGACAGATCTAGATTTACTGTATAAGTTTTCATGATGCACGTGTTACATGATTCAAAAAGTTTATGATCTGTCTGTAAACTTTAGTTCTATCGAACAGTCCAGGAACCATTCTCGAATGGTCTATTTGGCGAAAATGTCCAAAACTTTAATGACTCATCTGTCATATTGCTTTCGTCCAATCAAGATCAAACGTTTCAGTATTATTTCCACACATGCTACGACAGGGCAAGAAACACATCTTTTCTAATAGACCAGATGCCGTGGGTGCATATGTACTTTTACCCATGGTAAGTTGTTCTGTTTATCTTTCTTTTGTTTTTACGCGTACAGTTGTATCCTGGGACCATACATCCATCGTAAGTCAGGCATGTCCAATCCGCTGCCCACGGGCCGCACGCGGCCCAGTCTTTTACATTGTTCACCCCAGCCTGCGACCATAATGAAAGTACTTAATATATGCATAATTAGTGAAAGAAATAGTTCTTGCCCATACCGCCCGCAAACTTTAGCATTTTACCTGCTTTGCCCCCTGCCCCCCAGGGAAAAGCCGGATGCCGATTGGATCAGTTGAAAACAGTTACAGACAAACTAACAATTTTGAATTTCATCTTGCAACCTGTACAGGGCAGGCAGGTGAAAAATTCTTAATCTAAAAGTTTTAGAGAACTTGGAATTCTTATAAGTCACACTAAGATATATATATATATATATATATATATATATATATATATATATATATATATATATATATATATATATATATATATATATATATATATATATATATATATATATATATATATATATATATAAGTAGTGAATGGCGGCACTAGAGCGACATTGGGAATTAGCATTAAAAACACCCCTGGGCAAATGTAGCGACAATGGAAATTTAACATGGAGAAAAATCGTGGGCAAATATAGCGACAAGGGAAATTAACATGGAGAAAAAATCGTGGGCCACTCTAGCGACAAGGGGAATTGAACATGGGGGGGGGGAATAAAGTGTGGGTCTATCTAGGGACATGGGGGAATTGAACATGGGATTTTGTTTTTAAAAAAAAATTAAAAAAGGGGTAGGCAATTGAAAGTCATTCTCTTTTCGAGAAATATGGGTGGCCCTGAAAAGGGCCTTTGGGTTTATGTTAATGTATCCATTAACATAAAGGGCATCTGCGGCATCTTCTTGTCCTCAAGCTGCGTCTTACTCGAGGGCCATAAATCAGTGTCATCTTGAGGCAACCTTGTCTTTCTACGTATACTCTTCGTATCCACAGACTGGTGTCTGACTTGTCGACAACGGTCCACTTGGACCGGACATACATGAGCATGTCCGTCCTAAACATCATGGAAGACACAAGGGTGGATGATTCGACTGTGGTCCACATCTTGAAGCGACGAGAACAGGTGAATCAATGCAGTGAACTGCGCTTATTTATAGGTAGAGGAAGGATTGAAACGGATTGAGTTCATTTACCAATCCGAACACGCGTGACAAAATTCAGTCAGCCCGCATCCAATCCGAAGAGAACAGTCTGTGACGTCACTTGGTCTATATAGATTCGCTAGCGCCTGTGTGTAGTCAATCTATGTGACAGTGATTCAACATGACGGAAACTCAGAAAACGATTCATTGGGGTGCACCAGCAGTGGAGACCACCCAAGGGAACCCGGACTTACTTTCAGAAGAGGTAAATTGGGATTTTGTGGATTTTCTTACCTCGCAAGAATTTGTTCCGGAACCTTCGTTACCTTCTTCATTACCGCAAGTGGAGAATTTTAGACAGAGACAGAAAGAAGAATTGGAGAAATTTATACAACGACAAAATGAAGCGGAACAAGCTTTTCTCCTACAGCAACAGCAGCAAGAAGAAGAGGTAAGAAAAAAACAACAAGAAGAAGAAGTAGCAGCAAAGAAACAAGAGGGTGAAAATCAAACGGTCACGGTACTGTTGGACATTTTAGCGGAGTTAAGAAGTCTGAAACAAATGTATCAGACTTCTTTATTACGACCGAAGAGAATACGACCTTCCCGAGCTAAACACGTCAACCCTGTGACTAAGCCTGTCGTACCACCCTTAGTGATTTCAACCAAATCATCATCATCATCAACAGTACGCAGTCCAGAAGTAGGCCTTGGCCTTGGCAAAGGCTTAAGGCAGTTAAAGTTGATTGCTTAAACTCACCCCTACACCAAAAAGGCCCTTTTCAGGGCCACCCACGTCTCTTGAAAAGAGATAGCCTTTCAATTTGCCAATAACTCAAAAAAAACCCCATTTTACCCCTATAGTACGTGTCTGTGTATGAGTGCGTGAGTGTAAGTTCTTATTTTAAAATCAAAACTCAAAGACACTTACCTTATATAATTAATTTATTCTTTTATCCATTGTTACAATCCAATTCACAATTCACAACAGAACACTTTAAAAAAGTTTATTGACTTCTTCTTTCTCCTTTTTTAGTCTCTCTGTTTTTTAAATTTCTTCACCGTCACAGGCTTTTCCTCTTCTTCCTCCTCACTTTCTTCCCTTCTTTTCTTCTCCTGTTTCTTTTTCTTCACCTGTCTGCTTTCTTCCTCTGCAGAATCCCTCTCTTCTTCCCAATAATCCCTCTCTTCTTCTGAAGAATCCCTCTTTTCTTCTGACTCCTCTTGTTTCTTTTTGGGCAATCTGGAGACCAATGTCCTTTTTCTTGACAATAATAACAGGTATCTTGACTTCTGTCTTTTTTAGCCCCTGTTTTTTTTCTTTTTTGACGGTCTGGACACTCTGAAGACCAATACCCTTTCTTCTGACAGATATAGCAAGTATCTTGACTTTTATCTCGAAAGGAAGGAGAGTAGTCCGTGGGCTGGTCTGAAGAGAATTTTCTGATGACCCCTCGCAAAGCTCTGACGAAACGTTCGATTTGGCTAGTCTCTTCCATTGTTGTGCTCGGTTTGAGAGTGAAATGAATAGTGAAAGGACAAGACACACACCCTTTTATATACGCTGGTCTGCCATGACTATAAATTAGTCCATGGTGTTTAGACTTGAGTCATTTGACGTTTTTCTATCAAGATGAAACGATCCTATTCATTCGAGAAGAAAGAAGAAGAAGAAAGTAAGAGGCAGAAACGTGATCTATCGCCTCGTACCAGGGCTGAAATCTTGGCACAAATTCATGCCAGTGATTTTGAAGAGGACATGAGTGAACCAGAATCCGAACCCTCTAAACCAAGTTCACCACCCTTAGTCAACCCTGAAAAATACTATTCCATTCGAGAGACGGAAAAGCGCTCCTCTAGAAAATTTAGAACCACGGCTTACAAATACACAGTGAAGTTTAAAGATTTCAAGGCTGAAGTACCTTTAGAGAAAGCAGAATTGTTTATCACTGGGGTGTGGGATTCTTTGCTCACCGCACTCAAGCGACAATGTCAACCCAAAGAAGACGATCGCTTGAGACTTTCCATACAACACGACGGTTTGAAATCCCCTGTTTGGATCGAGTTTAGCACCCCTGCAGAATTGACCGCTTCCAAAGTCATGGACAAGATTCAACACGTGCAACAATCTAATGACCAGTTTGACATCACCGATGGAAAAGCCACACTGGACATGACCCACGTCTCTCCTCCTCAAGGGACCGGACGCAAAAAGATGTTATTGGTGGACGAGCTTCGCAGCATTAAGCGTAGCCTTGTCCAAATTCACAATCCTCAAGACCAGATGTGTTTAGCTCGAGCCATCGTTGTGGGACGAACCTATGCCAACAAGAACGACACGGCAGAATGGAAAAGAGCCTGGAAAACTATTCAACGATCCGATCGAGCCAAACAGCGAAACGAAGCAGAACTCCTGTTACAACAAGCCGGACTGTCCACAGACACACCCTGTGGCATTCCTGAGATGCAAAAATTGCAAGATGCCCTAGCTCCACGATACATCTTGAAAGTGCACCCTCAAGAAGTGCGCGGACCTCTGTTGTTTCGAGGCCAAGACTTTAAGGACGGAAAATACATTCATGTCTATTATCACGATGAACATTTCGATACCATTACCAGTATCACCGGATTCCTGGGATACAGTTATTACTGTGAGAAATGTGACCATGGTTATAATAATCGAGAGCAACACAAGCATTGTGGATTGAAATGCTCAGGATGTTTGGCCTCTTCTCCCTGTCTGAGCGAAGGGCAAAAACCATTGCCTTGTTCAACTTGTCTACGCACGTTTGTCAGCCCTGCCTGTTACCAACAACATCTGAAGACGCAAAGTTCACAGCAGAAATGTGCTTGTCAACTCCTGAGATTGTGCCCTACGTGTAGACAAGGCATACGTACCAATAGTACCAAGGCACACGTATGTTCAGGAAAAAAATAATGTCACATTTGTCACCACATCGTGGACTTGGAACACCAATGCTACGTGCAAAAATACCAACCCCCACCAGAGAAAGAGGATGGTCACAAGAAGAAAGGCAATTTCATCTTTTTCGATTTCGAATGCATGCAAGAGACCGGCATTCACATTCCTAATTTCTGCGTGGCTCATCGAGCGTGCGAGAAGTGCATTCAAGAACCTATCTTCAGTCATTGCCCTCACTGCAGCAAGATTCCTGGAGGACGTGAAAAAATCTTTCGGGGACCGAACACGTTAGCCGATTTTGCCCAATGGGTTTTAGACCCCGTCGACAAGACGTGGAGCCAAGAGGACATCGAACGTTACGGAGATTGTCATCGTCATGCCACGGTGATGGCTCACAATTTCTCCGGATACGATGGACAGTTTCTTCTCAGATACTATACGGAGCAAGACACCGAACGTCCTAAAGTGACTTTGAACGGAGCCAAAATCATTTTCATTCAAGTGGGACAAGTACAGTTTAAAGATTCGATGAGCTATTTGGCCATGCCTTTGAGTCGAATGCCTAAAACGTTTGGAATGACAGAAATGGCTAAAGGGTACTTTCCACACTTTTTCAATACGGAAGCCAATCAACACGCCGTTCTACCCCATTTACCTGAGGCTCACTATTACGACCCCGACAACATGCGTATCGAACAACGAGAAGCTTTCTACGCTTGGTACCAGGCTCACGCCTCGGACCCTTTCGACTTTCAAGAAGAAATGCTAAAGTATTGTCGTTCCGACGTGGACATTTTACGGCGTTGCTGTGGAAAATTTCGAGAACTGTTCATGGAACACGGAGGGGTCGATCCTTTGAAAGAAGCTTGCACCATTGCCAAAGCGTGTTCCTTAGTGTACCGGCAACGATTCATGCCTGAAAACACCGTAGCTGTCATCAGCCCTCAAACGACCAACTATGTCAAACGTCAATACTCGGTCAAAGCCCTACGTTGGTTACATTACTTGTGCGACAAGGAAGACAAGTGGATTCAGCATGCTCGCAACGGAGGGGGTGAACGTATTCGGTAGATGGCTGGGACTTAGAAAACCCCAAGATCGTGTACGAGTTTAACGGTTGCTTATTTCACGGATGTCCCGTCTGTTACCCTGACCGTGGCACTAAAAATCAGTTTTTGCCACGAACCATGGAAGACTTGTACCAGGACACTTGTCAGCGACGCTTGAAGTTAGAACAGCAAGGATACCAAGTGGTGGAAATGTGGGAACACGAGTACGATCACCGTATGAAAACCGATCCCGAGTTTAAACGCCTCGTGGAAAGTTACCAGTTCATGGACCCGCTGAACCCGAGGGATAGTTTGTACGGAGGAAGGACCAATGCCACCTGTTTGCTGTACCAAGCCGACGAAGAGAAAGGAGAAGAAATCAAATACTTGGACGTGTGTTCGCTGTATCCCTACGTGTGCAAATATTGTCGCTTTCCTGTAGGGCACCCGCAATTGTTAACGGAACACATCGACCTGAAAAACATTCGACAATACGAAGGCTTGATCAAGTGTAAAGTTTTGCCTCCAACGAACCTATACCATCCCGTCTTACCTCACCATTGTCAAGGCAAACTGATGTTTCCCTTGTGCCGTACTTGTGCCGAAACGTGCAACCAAGATCAGCCTTGTCAGCACACCCAGGAAGAACGTGCCTTGACGGGAACCTGGGTCAGCGTAGAATTGTTCAAAGCTCTGGACATGGGATACCAACTGTTAGAAGGGTACGACATTTGCCACTTTCCCAAGACACAACAATACCACAAGGGTGATCCCAGTCAGAAAGGCATTTTCGCTGACTACGTGGATGCCTTTTTGAAACTGAAACAAGAAGCCAGCGGCTATCCTTCCTGGTGTCACACTCCTGAAGACCAAATACAATTCAAAGAGAAATACTATGAACAAGAAGGCATCTCTTTAGACCACATTGAGAAAAACGAAGGCAGGCGATCGTTTGCCAAAGTGATGTTAAATTGCTTGTGGGGTAAAATGGCACAACGACCGTGTTTACCCAAGACGGAATATTTGACAGAACCTTCCCGCTACTTCCAGATGATTCACGACAAAACCAAATACATGAAACACGTGGACGTTGTTCGAGAGAATTTGATCTTGGTCAATTACGAAGAAGATCTGGACTTTGTACAAGACGACCCTTTTGGAAATGTCATCATTGCGGCTTACGTGACAGCCCATGCTCGCTTAAAATTGTACGAAGCTTTAGAACTGTTAGGGGAATGCGTCCTGTACTTTGACACGGACAGTTGCATTTACATTCATCACCCGAGTCAACAGCACCCTGAGATCGAAGGAGACCGTTTAGGAGCCTGGACAGACGAGCATCCCGACGACAAGATTCTAAGTTTCGTCAGTGGCGGTCCAAAAAATTACGGCTACGAATACCGGGACAAACAAGGAGAAGTGCACACGACGTGCAAAGTGAAAGGACTGACTCTGAATTATCGTACCAGTCGTGTGGTGAACTTTGGGGTATTGAAAGAAGCCTTGCAATCGAGAGAGGATGAACACTTTAAAGTGACCACCTATCAACCGAACAAGATTGTACGTTTACCCACTCACCACATCGTCAGTCGGCCCTTGGAAAAAGTCTATAAAATCGTGTACCAGAAGCGAGTTCGACTTCCCAATCATTTCACCTTACCGTATGGACACGTTGGTATAAAACATTGGTTGTAAGAGGATAGTCACCAGCTAGAAGGATGACTTCGCCACAGCAAGAATCGAGTGAGAAACCCGATGAGAATTCCAAGTTCAAACCCTACCATTTTCCAGTCTTCTTACCTGACTATTGTGATTGTACCCGTCGATTGGACACGTTTCAGAAATGGCCTACGGATAGGGAAGGATTACCTTCTTCGCATGTTTTAGCTAGAACAGGATTTGTCTACTTGGGACCTGAGTCAGGATTGGGATACGAGGTACAGTGTTTCGCTTGCGGACTGAAGTTACGAATGGATCTATGTATCTATAAAGATTCAGCTATTCTGGAACATACTCGATGGTCTCCGCACTGCCCTTACCTTTCTATGGCCTTTCCACCCATCACACTACGGTACAATTATGACGGTACCTTAGAGACGGTACCTTCCAGAACAAGACATAAAAAACGTAAAATAGGAAAGATGTACAAGCTGGAGACTCCATTGCGACTAGTATAAAAAGGCGGCTATGGTCAAGATCGATAGTTCATTGTGACTACCAAGACCGAGCGAACAAGATGAATACTTTCAGAGAAACACAAAACAAGTTGTTTAGAAAGGCACAATTCAAGTGTGAGGCTTCGGAAGTGGAATGCGATTGTGAGCCCTGCGATGGGTACGATGCTGTACGTGTCACTACCCCTATCATGGAAAGTGATGCTGTGCGTGTCAAACCTGAGGGATGCGAAAGTGATGCCGCTCGTCCTCTTGGACATTTTACTGGGTTTCGTTTTAAAGGGGAATGTTCACCTTCACGTCTACCCCCCTACGGATGTCATCCAGCCCTGAGCAAACTCCTGTTCATGTCACCCAACCCTCATCGAAACGAACCTGTGAAAGACGAATATTCGTTTCCTGTGCGTTTGTCGGAATACTGCGACTTTGAAAATCGTCTTCAATCGTTCGAAGGAAAATGGCCTAAGTATCTGGGAGGACCGACCCCCGAAGAATTAGCCAGAGCCGGATTTTTCTACTTGGGCGAAGGAGATAAAATCAAGTGCTTCAGTTGCGGTGTGTCACTTCACCACTGGGGGCCTACGTAGAACATGCTCGATGGTCACCGAATTGTCATTACTTACCCTTAGTGGGACCGAGACATTGAAGTAACTTACCATAATCTGTTCATGGATACTTTACAAGAGAACATTCGTGCTTTGCCTGTGGAGTTGAGAGAACGCATTTACCGAGAGCTGGTCAAAATACAAGTGAAACGTAAAGAACAATTGCATCCGTTACGTCACCGATGTTTGAACCACTGGTACCTGAAGGCTATACAAGGACTGATTCAATTGAACGTGTTCCATTGGACAGACATTGATCAACGATCCCCTAGTTTTAAAAAGGATTGGTTTGTTATGGACGATTCTATCTACTACATCATTGTAAACTTACTGCATCGAATTCCAGAGGAAGAGTTAACGAATTACCAACATCTTGAACACAATGTCAACTTAGTGAAAGAGGAAACTTCTGAACGAATTGTAATGTGTAAATTAGTGACTAAACGATTTAAATTCGACACTGAAGTAAAACCATGTTTGTGCAAAGAGTACATTTCTTGTGTCAGACCAAAGAGGATTTAGTATGACCTATTCATGGATACTTTGCTAGAGAACATTCGTGCTTTGCCTGTGGAGTTGAGAGAACGCATTTACCGAGAACTGATCAAAATACAAGTGAAACGCAAACGCAAAGTTATTCAACCGTTTTTAAATTATGCTCTGTTCCAAAGTACAAGAAGACTGATTATGAGTGGATATTACATTAGGCACAAAGGTAAACGAGGCTATTGGCCACCACCCAAGGATTCCAAAAACAGTGTATATACTTATGGATACTTTACAAGAGAACATTTTGGGCTTGCCTGAGGAGTTGAGAGAAAGGATTTACCGAGAACTGGTCATAATACAAGTGAGACGTAAAGAACAATTACATCCGTTACGTCACCAGATCTTTAACCACTGGTACCTGAATGGTATAAGAGGACTGATTCGTCAGAAATTGTTTCAGTGGTCAGACCTTGTTGAACACTTTCAGTTTGTGAATGATGATGAACTAGACGTTCGTAATTTTGGTTACTTCGAGATTCACTTACTGCAACGTATTGAGGAAGACGAGTTAAAGGATTACCAACATTTGTTACATGGAATCTGCTTAGAGAAAGACGAAACATCTAGACAAACTCTGAAGTTTCAGTTACAGTATGTAACATTTAAATTCCCTACTGGAGAACGAAGATGTCTAGTTACCTTTATTGCTTCCGAAACAAAGAGACTATAAAATCAAGTTGCCATGCCACGGATTATGTCACATATTATTGAACAGATTCCGTGGAAGGAACTCAATGACCATATTCAAACCGTGGATCATTACCATCGATTATTACAAGAACTGTATCCATTCAGTTTGGGTCGACAAGTGGTGTGTGTCTTAGTGACTTGTTTTCTGGGATTTCGTTTACCAGCCGATTCTTTGTGGACTCTTTACGATCAGTACTTACCACCTCAATGGCCTTAAATGGTCACGAAAAACTCCTTTTGCTCAAAGCCTTGCGTTTTCATCTGGATACTTCTCGACCTAAACAGGAAAAAAAGATTCGTCAACTTTTAGCTACCCAAGACGTGTATGACGATGTGTGTGTAGCTTGTGACTTACATCCCCATTGGACAGATGTCCGTGCCTGGAAAGAATGCGATTTTGAGGCTTGGACCCAAGAAGTGGCCCAGTATGCACGAGAGTTGTTCAAGGTAAAAAGTTACTTTTCAACCCGTGTTAGTGACGGTGCCAGAAGAACCCGTCACCCAGGACGGGACTGTCGTGGACAGGCCTGAAAGACCCTTTCGGGAGGACACTTGTGTGACCTTACCCCCTACTATAGAACTGGTTAGAACATTACCCAAAACATGTTGTACAGACACTTGTGTTTATTCCACGTTAATGGTTATCATGTGCCTTTTATCCTTATACTTAAGCCTTTGGCTTTTATGTATTTTTGTCTTTCGTATTCATGTTTGAAACATTCAATTAACGTGTTTTGAAAAAAGTATATAAACTCTTGTCTTGTTTGTTTTCGTGTCACAAGTGACATTTCTCACACTATGGCTACCTCTGCTGTCTCTGCTCCCTCTTCCTCTACTGTCAAAGTCATCGACGAACACTTAGATCGTGCCAGTTGGGAGGCTTTGTATCTTCGCCATCCCTTTAACATGCTCATTGCTGGACCTAGCGGTTCAGGCAAAACCGAATTCGTCAAACGTTTGATCGAACATAAACATCATTTGATCGATCGGCCACCTCAGCGGATCGTGTGATGTTACAAAGAGTGGCACTCGGCGTACAGCCTCTTGCGAGAAAGTCAAGGCGATTCCATCGTGTTTGTGGAAGGCATTCCTAAAGAAGACGACGGCATCGTCTCTGACTCACGTCAAACCCATTTGGTCATTTTCGACGACATGTTAGGAGAAGACGAAGAAGAAATTAAACTGTGGTTCACGAGCAAATGGCATCACCGTAATGCCAGTGTCGTTTACATCACCCAAAATTTGTTTCAACAAAGTAAAGCCCATCGCACCATCAGTCTCAATGCGCATTACGTGGTCTTGTTTAAAAGCCCTCGAGATAAATCGCAAGTGCAAGTCTTAGCCAAACAGTTAGGAACACCTTGGCTGACTCAGGCGTATGACGATGCCACTCAAACGCCACACGCCTATTTACTCGTCAATTTGAAACCTACAACCCCCGAGGATTTGCGATTTCGTACCCACTTGTTTCACCACTGGTGCCAAGACGGAGGGCCTGTCCTGTACACGTCTCCGTCCTCGACTTCATTTCACTCCACATAAAAATCTATAAAAACCTCAGACCCTTTTCGTCTGTCTCACACATTTTGAACATGACGTCCCTTCAGTCGCATCTTCCCGTCAAATTGATTCGTGCCTTGTATGGTATCAGTCGAGAAAAAAAATCCACAAATACGAGCTCGTGTCTTAGAAGCTAGTCTCAAAGAAGTCTTACGATGGTTCACGGTGACGGCACGTCAATTACTCCAAGGGATCATTCAGATTCCTCGTCAAACCAAACGATTTTTTGATCGAAACAATGTCGCTTTGGTCCAACTGGCCGATTCCCGCATCGACTCTCAAACCAAAAAACAAATCATTTTGAAACCTGGAGGGAGCGATAGTCTAGGAGGGGTCATCATTCGCTCTCTCTTAAGATGGGATCCTAATGCCCCCAAAGTTATACCCAAGAAAAAAGTCCAACGAAGCCCCAAGAAGAAAAAGAAAAAGACCAGGTCCCCAAGGAGAACTTCTCCAGTGGCGGGACCCTCCTCTTACCAGACACCACCCCGAAAAAAGAAAAGAAGCCCCCAGAAAAAGAAACAGAGAAAAAGTCCCCAGAAAAAGAAAAGTAAACAGAAGAAAACTAGTCGCAAGAGAGGCACTTCGGCCAGGACGCAACTTTACACTCGCAAACCACGACCTGCCACGGCAGTGACTGCGTCTCCGGCATCCTCACGTTCATCCACTTCTCCGTTGATGACACCAAGAACTGAAGAGTACTTGCAGACGCTGATTACACCAAGAACTTCTCCGTTGATGACCCCAAAAAGAACTTCCCCAGTGGCAGGACCCTCCAATTTAGCGGCAGTGGCTGCTGCTCACAAAGTACCTTCTCCCAAAATCAAAGTCTAAGAAAGATCGGGCATGTTACAAAGTTTACTGGATTTGTCCAAGCAAGAACTGGCTCGATTTAGTCCGTTGCGTACCCCTGCACGACGTGTCATGCCTGTCCTCAAACTAATACGACGTAAAGACAATCAGTGGCGACGCGTTCCAGTATAAAAAAGGTGTGTGACCAAGTAGGGTATCAGTGTTTTTTGGTGCTCCTGAAGACTCAAAGATGTCACCCTCCAGAAAACCCCAAGGAAAGAAAAGGAAAGGACTACCACCACGTTTAGTCAAACATGGGGACATGTTATCTGTCCTGTCCAAAGCTTCTCCACCTCTACGAAAAAAACTCATTCAATCGGTCATCGATACCGTGTGCGAATGTTGTTTGAACTTCTTGAAAGGCACGATCCCTTTGTCCAAACACCAGAAACAATGCTTAAGCAAACATCGTCACGTTCTTCGCCAAATGGTTCAAAAGAAAATTCCCATTCGTCAAAAGAAGAAGATGTTGGTCCAACGTGAAGGCATTTTACCTCTCTTATTAGGCCCCTTACTGAAAGGAGTCTTGGGAACCATGTTGGGAGGACTGGTGGGAGCAAGATAAAAAGAACCTCGGAAGTCCCAAGATCTCAGAATCGACCCCTGACAACCCCATGGAAGGACGAAAACTGGCTTTAGTACCTTACAAACGATGGATGGAATACCATCGATGGCAAGAACAACGCACCCCGCATTTACCTCCCAATCCCAATTTGAGCGAGATGTCCCAGTTACAACACGAATTGCAGTCCTTGATGGATCGCCAAGATTTGTCCGAAACAGAAAAATCGCAAAAGTACGGTCAACTTTTGCAACGACTGCAACTCTTTCACCAGAAAGCTTTAGACGAAACAGCTCTACCCACTCTGAAAGATTTTAAGACCTTGATGAAAAGTCCAGCACCATCACCAGTACCAGTACCAGTACCACCACTACCAGTGACCAAGACAGAAAAAGGAAAAGAAGAAGAAGAAGGGTTTCAAACTCCACCAGAAAAAGTACGCAAGTTAACATCACCACCTACCTCCAGAATTGGATGGATTAAAAAGATGATGGCGACCCCTTCTTCCTCACAAGAGAAAAAGAAAGTGAAGACAGAAGTGAAGACAGAAGTGAAACAAGAACCGATATCCCCCGCTCAGACATCCTCCTCTTCAACACCTATTGCCGGTCGCACACGCAAAGCATTGCAATCCAAAAAAGTACCCCAAGAGAAAAAGAGTAGCATCTTCCAAGAGTGGGTGCCTTATTAACACACCAACCAGCACAAAAATGGAAAAAGTCTTAGCCAGCATTTACTACGATCCCTCCCATCCTGCAGGTTACGCAGGAGTTCAAAAATTGTGTCGTGCTGCCAAAACTCGACTGAAAAGTCTCCGTTTACCTCAAGTGCAACGATGGTTACAAGAACAAGCTACCTACACTTTACACAAACCCATTCGACGCAAGTTTGCCAGAAGTCGCACCCGAGTGGAAGGCATCGATCATCAATGGCAAGCCGATTTAGCCGATGTCTCTCATTTGGCCAGCTACAATCGTGGCTACAAATATTTGTTTTGTGTCATCGACATCTTTTCCAAATTTGCCTGGGTCGTGCCCTTGACTTCCAAATCGAGCAGCGAGGTAGTGCGAGCCCTGCAACGAGTGTTGAAACAAAGTGGTCGTCACCCTCTTCGATGGCAAACGGACAAAGGCACCGAATTTCTGAACCAAGCTTTCCAACAAGAATTAAAGAAACGTGACATTCATTATTTTACCACCGAGAATCCCGAAACCAAAGACAGCATCGTGGAACGTTTTCAACGCACTTTGAAAGAACGCATGTGGAAATATTTTACGCATCACCACACTCTGAAGTACATCGACATCTTACCGCACCTGGTGCAAGCGTACAACCAATCTTACCATCGAAGCATCGGACGTGCCCCACAAGAAGTGACTCCCGGCAACGAAGTGCTGGTGTTTGAGCGCCTGTTTGGTACGTCCCCGACGAGGGCTGTCCCCAAGAAAAGTGGAGAGTTGACCGTAGGAGATTGGGTGCGCACTGGCAAAACCAAACGCACTTTCGACAAAGGTTACTTACCTAACTGGACGACCGAATTGTTTCGCGTCACTGGACGAGTGCATGGCCGTCATCCTACCGTCTATAAATTGGAATACATGAACGGAGAAGTGCTCAAAGGAACGTTTTATTTGCCCGAGTTACAACGTGTCACCAAAAAAGAAGACGTGTACGACATCGAAAGCATTCTCGAACGCAGAACCCGTAAAGTGGGCAAACGACGTGTCAAAGAAGTCAAAGTACGTTGGAAAGGATATCCACCCAGTTTTGATTCTTGGATCGACGCTTCGCAAGTCATCGACTATAAAAAGAAGTGACCATCATGCCCTTTCACACAGACGCAGCTACGTCGACCACTCCTTCACCTAGTTCTTCTGTGCAAGATTTACAAAAACAACCCTTGTGGGTGTGGTGTGGAGAACGTGTGCCTAAAACGCAAATCGTCTTTTTCTGCCAAATCTTCGTGGTGTATTGTGTCATCGGGGCAGCCATTGCCAATCTGAGTTTGCAACAAGGAGACAAACAATTGTGGACCATTTTATTGAGCAGTTGCATCGGTTACCTGCTTCCTAATCCCTCCCTGAAATTCACCTCGAACGGGAACCACGGGAACCTTGTGTCCAGTGCCAGTGCCAGTCACCACTCCAACAACCCTATTTTGGGCGGAGACACGCCTCTGACGTCCAGTAACCCCTCGGACAGCCACAGAACTCTGGAATTATGAGTCACCAAAACCAATTTTACTTAACCTTACCCAGTGACAGTTCCATGGAGGTGTTTCCCAAGAACACGTTGTGCTGTTACACGGCCAAATTACCTCAGGCCATCCCTTAGATCACGAAGCCCATTGGGAAGTGGCTTTAGTAGAAATCATTCACCCGACCCAAGTCCTCAATGTCCTTCCCAATCAAAATAAATTTGATGTGGAAGTTTATGACGAGCGAGTGCAACAGTGGTTGGATACCCAGGGCAAATATGACAAGAAAACCCGTTTACAAAATCAAAAGTACACCACCTATCACTTGTTCATTCCCCCAGGCTACTATTTTAGTGGTCAACATTTGGTCAGCACCATAGCCTCCAGGTTTAATGTCGTGTTTCAGAGAGCTTTGGAGGATGCCAAAAAAAGTGTCACCCTGGAATACCACAAAGCAGCTCGTCGCTTCTTGATCAAATTTGACGGGAGTAAAATCGTGTCCATTTTATTTTGTCCTGAATTGTTTGACATGTTGGGCGGAGACATGAACCTGAGAATGACCATGATGAAGAAAAACGAATTACCCATCGTTTACGACAACGAGTCTTTTAACAAGTTATTTCGTGCCCCGGTAGAACTGAACCAAGGACTGAATTTGATGTTCGTGTATTCCGATGTGGTGGAGTACAACGTGGTGGGACACACCTCCGTGCCGTTACTGCGTGTCATTCCTTTCAAAGTGGATTCTGCCACGAACGCTGACGAGGAAGGTGGAAACACTTACCACGTCCACCGCGAATTTGTCCATCTTCACTATTTGCCTGTCAGCAAGTCTTATTTGGACACGGTCAACATTGCTATAAAAGGAGATTTGGGACAAAATATTCCATTCACCAAAGGAAAAGTCATGATGAAACTACATTTTCGAAAACGGTTCTCTCACGACTCGTAAGTCATGTATCCGAGGGGTTGCTCGACAGCGAGGACACGGTTTAGGAGATATGTTAAAATCGGCCTTTCGTTCGGTGGCCCCGGTGTTGAAACCGATGGTGACACGCGGATTGCACGCCTTGAAAGATGCTGCACTGACGCAAGGCAAAGAATTTCTCCAAAATGTCATCATCGACAAACAAAACCCCAAAGAAGCTTTCATGAGGGCAGGCAAAAATGTCTTGCTGAAAACGGGCAAAGACATTTTAGGTCGACGAGACACACCTATAAATGCCCTGCACGCTACCGAGTCAGGCATTCAGCAAGGACAAGGCAGAAAGAGACGACGAAGAAAACACCCTTTCACCAGACTTCAAGCTAGAAAGGCCAAGGAAAGAAGAACCGTTCTAGACTTAAACGTTTTCGATTATTGAGACACAGCAACAAAAAAATGATGCACCGAGAATCTTGCGCTTATTCCAAGTCGGAACTGGATCTGTTTGCCATGCCCCCACCATGATGACGATGCAAGAATCCCAGTGGGTGGAATTTCACCCCGTCTCCTCATTGACAGCCTCAGCTCCCATCGAGTTTGAAATCAAAGGACAACCCGAAGATTACATCGATCTGAATAGCAGTTACTTGTACTTGAAAGTCAAAGTTGTCGATGAGGACAATTCGACCCTAGATGGCGATGAGGTAATAGCTCCCGTCAACAATTTCATGCATACCTTGTTTAGCGGAGTGGACTTGTACTTGAATAACAAACTAGTCAGTAGCAGCATGGATACTTACCCTTATCGAGCGTACCTGGAAAATCTCTTGACGTACGGAATAGACGCCAAGAACACTCATCTCAATGCCTGTGTGGTATGGGAAGCTGACGATGCAGGCCAGTTTGAAGAATTCGAAATTGATACAAAGAAAGAACACAATGCGGGATTTGTAGAACGAAGAGACCGAATCAAAAGTGGAGATAGTTTAGAACTGATGGATCGTTTGCATTTGGACATGTGGTTGCAAGAGAAATATTTGCTGAACGGAGTGAATGTTCGCCTGAGACTAAATCGTAGCAGTGCCGCTTTCCATTTGATAGGTACTACTGCTTGCAAAACTGTCATCGAGGAAGCCAGGCTCTAGGTACGACGCGTAGAAGTGTTACCTAAAGTGGGTAACGATATCAGTCAGACGTTGAGCAGAACGACCGCTAAGTATCCCATACGACGCGTAGAAGTGAAAACCTTCACCATTCCCAAGGGACAGCGATCCATGATCGAAGATCATCTGTTCCAAGGACAGCTACCCAAACGTTTGATCGTTGGTATCGTCGAGAATGAAGCCTTCAACGGAGCTTTGGGTAAAAATCCTTTCTACTTTCGACACTTTGACGTGTCCAAGATGGAAGTCAGTCGCGATGGCAAGACCTTGTGTACCCGACCTTTCGAACCTGACTTTGACAAGAAGAATTACTTGAGATCGTACTTGTCCCTGTACGAAGCCACTGGACAGTTAGGAACCAACACCAGTCACGGCATTACTTACGAAGATTACGCAGGAGGCTACGCTTTGTGGGCTTTCGATTTCACTCCAGACCAAGGCAGCGACGAGGGACATTTCCACCCTATAAAATCCGGCCAGATTCGTGTGGAAATTCAGTTTGCAAACCGAGACCCTGATGTAACGGTGAACGTCATCCTGTATGCAGAATTCGACAATACCATAGAAATCAACAGTTTGAGAGAAGTCATTCTAGATTACTAGAAACCATGGAAGACTGTTATCCCTCTTTACCTAGTGGAGAAACTTTGGACATGAAATGTGAGGAGACCATGGAAAAAGAAGAAGTGATCATGATGAAGTCAAGATGGCCAGAACAAGAAGGCCATTTAGTCTCCTGTTTTGCCAAACACTTGGTGGAAAAAAAGACGGAATTGATCAAGAAAATTTGCTATGGATGTCAAAACGATCATCCCAGTCAAATTCAACACGATAAATGCCTGATGTTGAGTCAAGAAGAAAAATTGGACGAGTATCTGGACGATGCTTGGAGTCTCATCTCGGACGAAGACGTGTTGCATCAGTGGTATAAAGACTTGCGTGAACATTCTTGTCCACCATTAACCACTCAAGAGATCCATCGTATCGAAGCTCTCCTGAATCAGAGTGAGGAGACGAAACGAAGAAACGGTTATTTGTGAGACATTTTCAAGCAAAAAGTCAGGATCGAATTGACGACTTATTATTACCTGTGAAGAAGAAAAAAACACACACAAATCAATGGATACCTGGGAACTTTATTACCTTTTGAACCACAGTTCGTACACGGCTTCTTGGAATCCTGTCGTCTGTGCTAAAGATGAACTCCCTCATCGCAAACCTCAAGACCATCAAGCTTATGTCATCAACACGGACGACAGTCATCTCCCAGGAACCCACTGGGTAGCCGTTTACTTTCCTCAAGAAGGATGTGTGGAATATTTCGATTCGTACGGATTGCCCCCTTTGGAAGACGATATCATTGACTTTATGAGAAGAAATGCTCAGACCACCCGATTCAATAATGTGAAATTACAAGGCACAGATTCCTTGGTGTGTGGACAATATTGCGTGTATTTTCTGCATCATCGGAGCCTGGTCTATTCCTTAGAACATTTAGTAACTCATTTTGATCCTCGTTCTTCTTCAAGAAACGATGTGAAAGTCGATCGATGGTTTTGTGACCATTATTCTTATCTTTTGTCTCAAGCTAGGAAACGTAGTGTCCATCAATGGCCTAATAATTTCCAACAGTGGAAATCACAATTTCATTCACAACGTTGTCAGCCCTGTTTAAAGTAGAGTGTGAATTAAAAAAAAATGTTTGATGTTATAATGTTGGATTATTGTTAAAAATGTTGGATTATTGTTGGTTAGTGTTAAGTGATTTTTGAATAAAAAATGTTGTGTTTTGAAAAAAATGCCTTTGTCTTTTGTTTGGCTATAAGAATGTTTGATTCATGCTCTTTAATTTCTTACTGTCCCTCTCATGACACTCACTGAACGTTGCGGCTCGAAAACCGTGTGGGGGATGTTTTCCTTCACGTCCTCGCTTTGACTTTAAGAACCGGGTTGTTTCTAGTCTAACCATCCATTGTCGACTCATCCTCCTACGAAGATGTGCTCCAAACTAGCTAAGCTAAACGAAGCCTACGTGAATTTGCATAGGGTCAGACACAGTCTGATACCGAAGCCAGAAGAGATAGAGAATGTGAAAATGTTAAAAGTCACTGAAGACCTGATAGAAGAGCTCTTCAGAGAAGAAGTGAACAGGGAGAAAGAAGAATGGACAGAGAAGTACAGACTTCAGAGACAGCAGCAACAGCAACAACAACAACAACAACAACAACAGCAGCAGCAGCAGCAGCAGCAACCTGAAGCTGACAGAGGCTTCGTCGATTTTCGTATCGACACCAAAGAGTTCTTCTTCTCTTTCCGAAGAAGCAGACCTATAGCCAGAAAGTCTATCCTCAGAGGACATCGCATTCTTAGAAACTAAAAGATTGCCATAGCAAACAAAAAAACAGCCCTTTTAAGGGCTACCCCAATACTCTAGAAAAGAAATAACCATCAATTTGCCAATGTGTGTAATTAGAGTAGTGTGAATATAAAGACTAACTCTTTTTTATAGTGTGAGGGTGTGTGTTTGTGTATAGGATTGTGTGTTAGTAAGTGCTCACGTACGTTGGTATGGATAGGAGATTAAGATCATGTCTTTTTTAGGTGTTTGAGGTGTGGGGAGAGTAGATTTGGGGTTTGATTACTTTGCGTATGTGGATATTATTATGAAGTGATTAATGAAAAAAATTTTTAGAATAGTAATGGGTAGCATAAAAAAGTGAGTGAGTGTTTCTTTTAGGTCCGCGCGTTGTTTTTTGGTCATGATCTAGGTAAGATCAATTTTATGTTTTTAGGGGTATGTTTTCCTTCACGTCCGCGCTTTCACTATAAATTGAAACTCCCTGGGCAGTCTAGCTACCCTTGTTGATTGATCAACACCAGAATGAATACCAGAATAAGTAAACTTCTTGAACTCCAGATACATCTGGAATATGTCAGGCGCCTGTTAAATGAACTGGCTGCGGAGGCTATAGTAGAAGAGGAAAGAATAAAGAAGGAAGAGGTGGAGAGAAGACAGAGGGAAGAGGAGGAAAAGAAAATAGGAGAGAGGATGGCTTACAAGATACCAGAGACAGAGGATTGGGGTGATGAAGCTAATCATCCTCCCTCTGCGCTCCCAGCCAATCGAGTCAACTGGAAAGACTGGAGTAGAAGATGCGTGTGTGGCGCCAGGCCAGGAAGGTGCCATCATTAGATAGGTGCATCTGGAGTTCAAAAAAAACCAACAGCCCTTTTCAGGGCTAACCAATACTCTAGAAAAGAAATAACCATCAATTTGCCAATGTGTGTAGGTAGAGTAGTATGAATATAAACACTGACTCTTTTTTTCTAGTGTGAGGGTATGTGTTTGTGTTTGTGCTTGTGTGTTCGTGTTTGTAAGCGCTCAAGTACGTTTGTGTGAATAGTAGATTATGAGTTTGTTTATTGTTTCTTAGCGTATGTGGAGAGTATAGTTTGGGTTTTGTAACATTTAATGTATGATTATGTGGATAGTAGATTATGGATTTTGTTTCAATGATTTGCGTGTGTAAATAGTAGATTTGGGGTTTGTTAAATGTTGCTTCACTTATGTGGATAGTATATTATATGAAATGAGAAAGTAGGGGGCGTACTCAGCCCAACCCTTTTCAACATTATGATTAATGACTTGGACACCAACTTAACATCAAAACTAATTGAACTCTCACAATTTGCTGATGATAGTGGATTATGGAGAGCAGGAAACCCCTCCAACCACAAAGTAATCAGCGATATTCAAACAAGTTTAAACAAAATAGGGAAATGGGCTGATAAATGGGGTTTCAAAATATCCCATGAAAAAACCATAGCAGTATTATTCACCACCAAACGTAAACTACAAAATCAGTTTCCCAAACTCACCATCCAAAATCAAGAAATTAAATTCGTAAATGTAGCACGATTTTTAGGAATGCATTATGACTCCAAGCTAAACTGGGGACACCACATAAACGAACTAGTCAAAAGGTGCAATAAAGACCTTAACCTCCTTACAACCCTTAAAGGAACCACCTGGGGATCCAATCAAGAAACCTTACTAGCTTTATATAAATCATTAATTAGATCTAAACTAGATTACGGATGCCAAATTTACAACTCGGCACCGCAAAATAACCTCAAAAAACTAGATAGCATACAAAGAAAGGCCCTAATTATTTGCACTGGTGCACTACCATCCACATCACTAGTGGAACTTCAAATCTTAACTGGAGAACTGCCGCTCCACCTTAGAAGACAAGAACTCACCCTCAGATATGCAGCCAGGCTAACAACACACCCCGACACACACCCCACCCGGCTAGCTATAAATAAATGCAACATACCTTTTAGAACTAAATTATCACAAAACATACCAGAAGGGAAATTAGTCCATCAATTAGTTGAACAACTTCCTATAGACAAACTCCAAGCAGAAATTGCAAATCACTATGACAAAGAACCATGGATAAATATCAACCCCACAGTTAACACCCTCATTACGAAATATGGCAATAAAAACGAACAGGAACTCAAACTAAACACAATCTGTACAGAAGAAATCAACTCAGAATATTGCAACTACATTAAGATTTACACTGATGGATCCAAAATTACAGAACCACCCAGAACAGCAGCAGCTTACGTAATCCCCGAACTTAACATTAAAGTAGGACGAAGACTACCTAACCTCTGCTCTATATACACAGCTGAATTCTGGGCCATACTTGAAGCACTCAAATGGATCAAAGAGAACAAAATACCCCAAGCGGTAATAATAAGTGACTCGCTAAGCGTCATGAACTCAATACTTAATAACAACACCAAATCAAGAGAAAACTATCTTAGGCAAACCAATTTATTGTTAAAAATACTGAACAATAATAACTTACAAGTAGAATTTATGTGGATACCATCCCATATTAACATACCAGGTAACGATATGGCAGATATAACAGCTAAACAAAAACTAAACGAAACCACTCACATCAACCTAGATTATAGCATATGCGAACTCAATAGCATATCTAAAACCCTCATTGATAATAAATGGCAGGAATTATGGAACACAAGCACTCAAGGCAGGAAACTAAAAACCATCATTAAAGAAGTATGTAGAAATAGGAAACCACCCAAAACAAAAGGCAGTGAACAAAAATTCATAAATAGAATACTCACGGGCAAAACCAAGCTGGCTAACAGCTTCGGACAGTACATAGGACCACAACCACATAACCCTAACTGCTACCACTGCAGGGTCCCAGAAGACATAGAGCATATTTTTAACAACTGCCATACACTTGAAAAAGAAAGGGCTAAGTTTAAAGTTAAACAGCATAAAATTGGATCCCTTACAACATACCCAGAATTCTTGATGAACACAAACCCCAATATTAATCTAACATTCAAAAATATCATAAGTTTTATACACGAATCCAATCTACTCAAAAAAATCTAAGAAAGTAAATCAAAGACCAGTTAAAAATATAACAAATCACTGTTTGGGAATTATGACGGCCGGCTCGGTCTCGTGGGTTCACAGACTGACACAGCCGTTCATAGCCCGAATAATAAAAACCAGTTAAGGACGAATATTACAAAATCACTGTTTGGGAATTATGACGGCCTGCTAGGTCTCGTAGGTTCACAAACTGACACAGCCGTTCATACCCCGAATAATAAAAACCAATTAAGGCCACAAAAAATTAAAATAGGAAAATAGGAATTAATTAAAACAGGACTCCATAATAACATACAAACACAGCCGTTCATACCCCGAATAATAAAAACCAATTAAGGCCACAAAAAATTAAAATAGGAAAATAGGAATTAATTAAAACAGGACTCCATAATAACATACAAACAACCATAAAACAAGTTTTCATTCCAAACCAATAAGATAGGGAATCAAAATAAATAAGGAATTCATGAATAAATAAAAAAAGAAAACGAAAAAAAAAAAAAAAAAGAAAAAATATAAAAAAAAATACTCCTAACCGTCTCCTTGTCTCTTAAACAACATCTGGCTGAACTTTTAAATCAAGCTTCCACAGCTATTTCTACTAACATACTCAGCCAAATCCAGGCAATGTTGGCAGACGACACTGAAGAATTTGAAAATTCCACGCTGGCAGCGGCCCTGGAAGTATCATCATCCAGCGGCGATGAAGCTGATGAACCTGCACCACCTAAACAGAGTGGAAAAAAGGAAGGCTCTGTCTACCGGAATATCGGACTGGGAAAGGCAATTGATGATATCAAAAAAGCGGGCCACTTCGTCAATGCCACAAGACGAGGTGTCCGAATGTGACGTCATCGCTGCCGACCAATCGTGGCGGGAGTCACATACTGCTTGGTTTGACACCTGGGGCATTTCAATCCAACTAAGAAACACGAGTGTGTGGTGTGACTATTCCCACTCATGTCTATTAGCCTTTCAGTCAGGTTGTTAAGGACTAGTTAGTCCTACACCTGAGTGGCTAAATTAAAAAGTACTCTTTGAGTACATAAAAGCCAGGGGGATGAGGCTCCTTTTCCTTCCCCCAGGAGTAATTAAAAATCACGCAGTGCGTGAATAAAAAAGTGGTACATGTTCAAAAGAATGAAAACCACTATAATCCAACTAACTAACTAACTAATTTTATGTTTTAAGGGGATGTTTTCCTTCACGTCCGCGCTTTTCGTATAAGAACCCACAGTATTCGTCGTTCAAACCATTCTACAAAGAAGATGGCTTCGAACCACCTTGACAAAATGCAAAAATTACAAGACGTTTTGGACAATTTAGGAATAATGGAGCAGATGTTAGTGAGACTCAATGAAGACCACTATTACTATAGTCCCCATCGAGTAAAGATGGAGATTAATAACTTAAGAAAAGTAAATGACATAATAAGTGGTGTCATGAAAGAGATAAAGGAGGAGAAGGAGGATGAAGAGGAAAGGATAAGGATAAGAGAATGGAATGAAAAAATTGAAAAAGAAGAAGAAAATGAGAAGAGGAAGAAAGAAGAGGAGGAGAAAAAAAAAAAGAAGAGAAAGAGTGTAGGAGAGAAAATAAGAAGTTGGTTGAGAAAAAGAAGAAATTAGAAGCAGAAGAAGAAACCAAAGGCCCTTTTCAGGGCCACCCATATTTCTCGAAAAGAGAATGACTTTCAATTGCCTACCCCTTTTTTCTTTTTTTTTTTTTAAAAAAAATCCCATGTTCAATTCCCCCTTGTCCCTAGATAGACCCACACTTTATTCCCCCCCCCCCATGTTCAATTCCCCTTGTCGCTAGAGTGGCCCACGATTTTTTCTCCATGTTAATTTCCTTTGTCGCTATATTTGCCCACGATTTTTCTCCATGTTAAATTTCCATTGTCGCTGTATTTGCCCAGGGGTGTTTTTAATGCTAATTCCCATTGTCGCTCTAGTGGCCCACTTCACTACTTATATATATATAGTACTTATTTTAACATTAAATTGTGTGCAATCAAAATATACTTGTGTCAGATTCAGTTTATTAAGTAAGCACACACACGTACATACATACGCACTTATGGTGAAATAAAAACTCCGTGAGACTGGTAAGAAAACCATGTCAGTCACTGATAAAAAATTTCAGTGGTTTCACAGCACGATGTCACATGTTGAATCGAATTCGCAGTAACCAAAGATGAAACGTCAAGAATCAACTTCCTATCCATTTTGGGAAATGGAAATAGACAATAATAGTCAAATAATTGAAACTAAGAATTCCATAAAAGTGGAAATTCAGTCTATCTGATCCATGTGCCGTAAGAGATATCTTTGAACCATGTATCGAAAGAACCTTCTCCAGTGGACCACCGACCAATCCATTACCGTAAAGGTTTTATCATATACTTAAAACATTTTGCTTGTTAATAGAATCTAGCCCTCCCCCAGATCTTTTTAAATCCGTGGATTGTTAAGGGATGTCTATGTTTATGAGCATGTGAGACATTCTGTTTTCGAGGGGTCAGAATGATCACCTTACCAATTTTATTTGTTTAAAGTACAGTTTTGATAGAAATGCAGACTAATGTATTGTTTTAATGCATTGTACATACATTGATGCGCCTCTTAAAGGAGCAATTTCCAATTTTTAAAAACAAGGGATCAATCCTCTTTTCAACGCAAACAAACCAAAAAGTGCAAAGTACTTAATAATATTCTTATAAAAAATACTGTTATCATTTGGTAATAATCATTATAAATGTGACGAAAAATACACATGCAAAGATTTGATATTAAACATTCTACAAATCTTGACAAATGTACGGTTATAGAGTAAATCAGGACACACATGTCCACACATCCACCCAAATACCTGTCTACATCCATCAACACATCCCCGAATACTATATATATATATATATATATATATATATATATATATATATATATATATATATATATATATATATATATATATATATATATATATATATATATATATATATATATATATATATAACGAATACGAATAACAGTCCTTTCAAGTGCACTGGATCCAGCAAAGGATCATGTTTGTCAGGGATTGATTAAGATAAATGTAATAAACTGACTACGAACAGTGCAAAACTAGTATCTAATTAGCCTAAGCGCTTTCGACTCTTTAAAAAATACGTTGTCTTTGCAAAACTTGTGTTGTGATCAGAATGGCCTCAGTTTTATCATCATTCATCTGCAGCTTGTTACATGTCAGCCATGATTTCACATCAGAAATGCACCTCTCTACACCTTGGATGGTAACATCAACTTCAGTTTGGTGGCTAGATTTGTATATTTGGGTGTCATCAACGTACAATTGGTGAGACACTGGATGATGCTCTATAACACTTGAAAACGGCTGAGTGTATAGAATGAAGAGAACAGGTCCAACAACAGACCCTTGTGGAACACCACAACATAGATTAACTGGGCTGGAGTGTATTCCATTTGCAGACACAATTTGTGCCCTGCTGACCAAGTAGGACTTGAACCACAGTAAGGCTGTATCATGAATGCCAAATACATGGTGGAGACGGTGAAGTAATATATCATGGTCTATTCTGTCAAATGTTGCAGACAAATCAAGGAGGGTGACGACTGTAATCTCTCCGCTATCCAAAGCAGAGAGAATGTCATTAACTACTTTTAGAAGAGTAGTTTCAGTACTGTGGCAAGGGCGATATGCAGATTGTACATTGCTAAAAAGACTGTTTGAATTCAGATGAGAGACAAGCTGGGATAAAACAAGCTTTTCTAAGATATTTTATATGAGTGGGAGATTAGAAACTGGGCGGTAGTTCTTTAAATCATTATGGTCTAGAGTTGGTTTTTTCAGCAGAGGCTTTACTATGGCAGTTTTTACAAATGATGGGAATTCCCCGGATGAGAGAGAGGTATTAATAACATCAGTTAGTGAAGACAATACTGGATCTAAGCACTCAAGCAGCAGTGATGCTAGAATTGGATCAAGTTCACTTGACTTTGGTGCACTCTTCATTAGGATTGTACGTACATGATAAATAAATTGAGTAAATATACCTATGCAAAACATAACTCATGTGTGCCGAATAATACTTGGACCAGCTTGTTATGTTTGATTGTTTAGGAAGTTAACCATATGTCACGCTTAACAAATGTTTTACAATGTACGTTTTATACATTTGTGAGAATTATACATTTTTCCCATGTGAGGGCCAAATGTTTTTTATACATTAATCAAAACAATGGGTTTTTCATGTGTCGATCAAATATGTTTTCATATGTAAATGTTTTGCATGAATAAACCAAATGCGTTTTAAAAAAATATAAAATCCAAATATTTTGTGGTACATATGTGAGGTACATTTTTTATATGTATAGCAAAACATTATTTTACATGTGTGGCAACTATAGTAGTGATATATATATATATATATATATATATATATATATATATATATATATATATATATATATATATATATATATATATATATATATGCATGTGTGTGTGTGTGTGTGTGTGTGTTTATGTGTGTATGTTAACTGTAGCATAAGTTGTACTCTGACAACTATAACTCAAATGGGATGATTAAGCTTGCACTCTAGCTGACACTTTGAAAGACATCGTGACATTAGAGAGCATATTGGTGACAATAGGTTCTGTTGATACTGAGCCTATAATTTTCTAGCTGTTAATATCGTTAGTCATAACAAGATTCTTCGGGAATTTCTGTTCAGTGAGTTGTGTTTGCTAATGTGTACCATTCAGAGCCTTCTTCCTCGGGCTAGATTTTCTCATGCAACTGGGCTGATAGATATTTGATGTTACAAGGATACCGATCTATTCGTCATCGTCAGTGATTTCTAAGAAACAAATTGACGTCTAAGTCCAATCTATCATTTTGATAACAAGCAGTGCTTCATTTATCACTGTTGATGCTAGAAGGGTTGTGGTTTTATAGGTTGAACAGCACATAATAGGCTATACATGGTGCCCAGTGTAGCTGATGGAGTAAAAAACCTGGGGAAAACCCAGGAACAACCACCGACCATGGGGAAGCTACTTTTGGCAAGCTTTCTCGCATAACCATGTTGGCCGAGACAATGACTAGGACCCACGCGGTAAGAGATAAAATGGCAGTGATCGGAAAAGCGAGCATCGTATCACTCGGCCACCCGGCTCCCTTGTTGCTAGGTGCGAATTTTATCGTAGCCCGCTCTATTGTTAGCAAAAATGTTTTAAAACAACATAATAAGGTGACATTATTACATCACATGAAATTACTCTTTACAAACATAAGTCATCCATCGAAATGAAGGGTATGAAACAAAATTTAATTCCATTCAGTTCTTCGATTTCTAGAAATGTATATGTTCTTTAAAGTTTTCCTTACTCGTCTAAACAGCATCATAATTACCTCCCTTGCAGACACTTTCCACGATCGTGTGGGTCATGAAACCAATATAAAAGCACAGAAGAAACAAATAATTTCATGACATTTTTTTAAATCATTATTTATAGAAATCTGTTTAACCTGGAATTTGAAATGTGTAACAGCATAATGCTATTCACTATTCATTGACGCCTAAAAGGGTTTTATAGAAGCATAATAGTTGTTCATGGAAGCATAATAGTTGTTCATGGAAGCATACTAGTTATTCATGGAAGCATAAAAATGTTACACTGAAATATAAAATTGGGTCATGGAAACATAACATTGACCCGCGTTGTTAGTGATGAAGCCTTCAACTGTGGGATGTTATGAAACTGCTTTATAATAATTGTATATGGACTCACAAAAATGGGCTATTTTGTTATGACACCGCTATATCATAATAATGCATGGAATCACAAAATTGTTTTAGTTATTTATAACACTGCTATGTCATAATAGCTCAGGAAAACACAAAAATGGGCTATTTAATGAAGACAATCGTAGAATGATTGGTTTTCATTATTCATATCCTAAAATGTAACGAAATAATTCAAGTAGAAATAATAAAACCATATGCGAAAAGTTGAATGGGCGACATGACCATCTCCGCTTTATAGGTTGGTAGTGGTAGATTGATGGTATTTATAACGAGTGACCACTTGTTCGTGAAAACGTATGATAAAAAGACTATGCAAATTACACATTATATTCCTGAACCACTCTTCTGTGTTCCACGACATGGAGGAAGACTCAGAATCGTAGTGGGGATGTTATTCTTGGACAGGTAAATCAGGCTACGTCTAAAACGTATTTGTTCCATGCAATTCTGACGGGATTTTAGCCATAGTCTATATCGCTCTTTTCTGTTTGCTCTGCAGATCGCGTTCTTTCAGTCACACTGTTTTCCAACAAAAATAAATCCTTAATGAAGAGAGAAAACTCTTACCATTGTCTGCTTATTCAGTATACACAATTTTGACACCGAAATAAGTAACCATACTGCCTTGTACCAACCAATGGCAGACGTGTCTACTTTTGTATGTCCTCATATGTTTCGGTTAGATCTGCAAGATGAGGTTTTGGTCGTGTAGTTCTTCGATTTTACTTTTCTTTTATTCACCGTGTCTTCAGATGCAATGTACATATTTGTGACCCAAAGTATTGATCATTATTTATCTTTTTTTATTCTCTATCTAATATTTGAGGATTGAGTTCCGTAGATATTCCAGGAGAGCTTCACGGTGCCTATTTTTTCGAAGATTATCATTTAGTTGATTGTGCTGATTGTAGCGTAAAACGCTACATACATGCATACATACATAGATACATACATACATAGATACATACATACATAGATACATACATACAGACAGACAGACAGGACAGACAGGCGTGCATGTATGCATGCATGCATGTATACATACATACAGACAGACAGACAGACAGGCAGACAGGCATACTGTTATCGCTCATATTATGTAGTTTTAAATTTCTCACGAACACGAAAACATGAACTAGAGGTATTTATGTTTCTAAAAGTACCATCTGATCCTGGCTGCAGTGTATCCTCTATAGTCTGCTTTTCGAGTTTTTTGTTTGTTTTGTGACGATGATGATGATGATGATTACACGACGACGATAACGATGACGATGAAATTTAACAGCCAAAATACGATTCGGAGGGACTCTTACAAAGAAATTTAAAATAACAATGATGTATTTTTCTGCAATGTTTGCTTAAATTTTAGTTCGAATTTTAAGAATGTGTCAGTACTTATCGATAGTTGCCAATCCAGTCTGATAAAACCCGAAAATATAAATTAAGTTCAATTGATGAATCCAAACTAATAACAACTTACTGCCACATGTCAGCCATTTTTTTCTTATTCAAAACTCCAAGTGACTTCGTTTTGATGCAATAAAACTTCATTGCATAGTTTTCACACTAGGTAATGTTTACTTCGACCATGGTGCTTGAATTATTGCTACAATGTGCGTAGGACCCATTCGTGTTGTTTGGTTCTTAAAATACGATGAGATTATGTAAATATTTTCCGCTCCTGGCACATAACTGGAGTAATTATTAGTCTGTGTTACAATCATTCTGATACCTGGAGCAATGATTAGTCTGTGTTACAATCATTCTGATAACTGGAGTCGTGATTAGTCTGTGCTACAATAAATTGATAACTGAAGTCATGATTAGTTTGTGTTACATTAAGTCTGATAACTGGAGTCATGATTAGTTTGTGTTACAATAATTATGATAACTGGAGTCATGATTAGTCTGTGTTACAATCATTCTGATACCTGGAGTCGTGGTTAGTCTGTGCTACAATAAATCTGATAACTGGAGTCATGATTAGTTTGTGTTACAATAAGTCTGATAACTGGAGTCATGATTAGTTTGTGTTACAATAATTCTGATAACTGGAGTCGTGATTAGTCTGTGCTACAATAAATTGATAACTGAAGTCATGATTAGTTTGTGTTACAATAAGTCTGATAACTGGAGTCATGATTAGTTTGTGTTACAATAATTATGATAACTGGAATCATGATTAGTCTGTGTTACAATCATTCTGATACCTGATTAATGATTAGCCTGTGTTATAATAATTATAAACTCGAATATTTATTGAAGATTTTCGTCATGACGGAATTTACAATACTGATTCAGGAGGACATGTACAGCACTTGGGTTACTATTATGGACAGTTGTGCGGATTATATAAAATTGTTATCTAAAAAGGCATCGAATTATAAAAGTCTCTATTTGTAACAGTTTAAACATCCTCTGACAATTGGAAAATAACATACAAACGAATTTATTACACTCTTTTAATTGGTAAAATTATTTGACATTTTTCATTTCTTACGATTCAAGTATTAAAAATGTCGGCCAAATTCAATATAGCCAGCCTTTACAAAGTAAAGAATTATTTATTTGCACAAATGCGTTCTATTTGGCTAAGAAAACAAATTTTATTATATGTACGGCAAGTGAGTTCTATGATTGGATATGACATATGTCACCTACGGCATAACACGACCCCCCCCCCCCCTCCGCTGTCTCGTGTGATAAATTGTGCACCTATGGCATAATAAGACACCTCATTTACGTCTTTCGTATAATAAATTGTACACAGTAGCCAACCACGCTGGAACAAATGCAACCACAATCATTGCATTTATGCGTGAGTGTTGTTATCTCTCTCTCTCTCTCTCTCTCTCTCTCTCTCTCTCTCTATATATATATATATATATATATATATATATATATATATATATATATATATATATATATATATATATATATATATATATAACACCTTTGTCATCTTTTTAAGTTATCACTTCACTAATCGAACTAATGAACTGTAACTTCATCCGAGTGAAATTCATCTCAAAGTTATTAGCATTTTGTCCTCTGACTTTTCTTGGAGATTTGCTAATCTGTGACGAATGTTATTTGCATTCAATAAAAGCAGCGTTACATCATCGACAAAAAAGTGAACGGCTGTGCTTGTTAGCTTTAGCGTAATAAACAATGCAAACAGGTGTAATGCGGTGTGTTACTATTACAATGCATGAAAACCAAAATAAATAAATAAATAAATAAATAAATAAATAAATAAATAAATAAGCGTTTACGACAACTGATCGGAGATATCACTTTCAAACGTGTCGTGTCTTTTTTTTTTAAATTCATCGCAGACGGAACAAAATCACTTACCATATAAAAGTGTCTCGATAGTTTCATTTATGTTTCCTTTCTTTTGGTTAGACCTTCTGTTGCAAAACACTCATTGGCTTTCAGTGATTGATGAAATTGGAGTTTGCTTATTCACGCGATATAAAACGGTTAAATGCTAATAAATTATCATTATTTACATTGCGTACGTTTCGGTCACAAAACTTGATGCAGATGATTCTGGATAGTTAACGTTAGATTTAACAGAAAGGGAAAAAAGATGAAATTGAGCGTCGAAGTTACACATGTTTTTCACACTCGGCTACACCGCTGTCGTGGCCTAGTGGTTAGAGCGTCCGTCTCGGATGCGGGAGGTCGTGGGTTCGATCCCCGACCGAGTCAAACCAAAAACTTACAAAAATGGTACTAACAGCTGCCTCGCTTGGCGCTCAGCATTAAGAGGTTAGTGTTAGGACTGGCTGGCCTGGTGTCAGAATAATGTGACTGAGTGGGACATCATGCTACATGTCTGCGGCATGATGTCCCAGTGCTAGACATCACTATAAACTGCCACATTGCAGACATCGTAAGTAGTATATAGGGACGATTCAGCCTCAATGGGAATTAGCATTACAGACCCCCCCCCCCACCTGGGACTGTTTAGCCTCAATGGAAATTTAACATGGAGAAAAATCGTGGGACTGTTTAGCCTCAAGGGAATTTAACATGGAGAAAAATCGTGGGACTGTTTAGCCTCAAGGGAATTTAACATGGAGAAAAATCGTGGGACTGTTTAGCCTCAAGGGAATTTAACATGGGAAATATATTTTGGGACTGTTGAGCGACAAGGGGAATTGAACATGGGAATTTGGGACTGTATAGCGTCAAAGGAATTTAAACAGGTGGGACTGTATAGCGTCAAGGGAAATTTAACATGGGATTTTATTTTATTTTTTAAAAAAAAAGGGGGGGCAGGCAATGGAAAGCCATTCTCTTTTCGAGACCTATGAGTGGCCCTGAAAAGGGCCTTTGGGTTTCTTCTGCTTCTAATTTCTTCTATTTCTCCACCAACTTCTTATTTTCTGTCCTACACTCTTTCTCTTCTTTTCTTTCTTTTCTTCCTTTTTTTCTCTTCTTTCTTCTTCTCCTCCTCTTCTTTCTTCCTCTTCTCATTTTCTTCTTCTTTTTCAATTTTTTCATTCCATACTCTTATCCTTATCCTTTCCTCTTCATCCTCCTTCTCCTCCTTTATTTCTTTCATCACAGCACTTATCATTTCCTTTACTTTTCTTAAGTTGTTAATCTCCATCTTCACTCGATGGGGGCTATAAGAATAGTGATCCTCGTTTAACCTCACTAACATTTGCTCCATCATACCCAAACTGTCCAGGACGTCTTGCAATGTTTTCATTTTATCAAGCTGGTTCGAAGCCATCTTCTTTTTTATTCTTTGTAGAATGGTTTGAACGACGAATACTGTGGGTTCTGATAGTGAAAGCGCGGACGTGATGGAAAACATCCCCCTAAAACATAGAATTGATCTTACCTAGATCATAACCGAACAACGCACGGACGTGAAGGAAAACATCCCCTACTTTTCTCATTTCATATGATCTACTATCCACATACGTGAAGCATCAATAAACAAACCCCTAATCTACTATTTACACACGCAAAGCATTAAAATGAAACCCAAATCTACTATCCACACAAGCCTACGTCAGCGCTTACAAACACAAACACAAACACTATAAAAAAAAGAGTCAGTGTTTATATTCACACTACTCTACCTACACACATTGGCAAATCGATTGTTATTTCTTTTCTAAAGGTCTGGGTAGCCCTGAAAAGGGCTGTTTGTTTTTTTTTGAACTCCATGACACCTGGTTAATGATGGCACCTTCCAGGCCTGGCACCACACACACATCTTCTTCCCCAGTCTCTTTTCACTTTTTTGGGGGGAAGAGCAGAGGCGGGATAAGTGGCTTCAGAATCCCAATTTTCTGTCTCTGGGATTCTGAAATTTCCTCTCTCCTCTTCTTTGTTTCTTCTCTCCTCCTCTTCTTTGTTTTTTCTCTCCTCCTCTTTCATCCTTCCCTCTTCTACTAGGGCCTCTGCAGCCAGCTCATTCACTATACGCCTGGCATATTCCAGGTGTACATGAAGTTCAAGCAGTTTTGCTAGTCTGGTGTTCATTCTCTTGATCAATCAACAAGGGTAGCTAGACTGCCGAACGAGTTTCAATTTATAGTGAAAGCGCGGACGTGATGGAAAACATCCCTTAAAACAAAAGTGATCTTACCTAGATCATAACCTAACAAACGCGCGGACCTAAAAGAAACACTCACTCACTTTTTTATACTGCCCATCACTATTCTAAAACATTTTATTAAACAAATAATATACTATTCACATACGCAAAGCAATCCAATCAAACCCCAAATCTACTCTCCCCACACCTCAAACAGCCAAAAACATGATCTTAATCTACTATCCACACAAACGTACGTGAGCACTTACAAACACACAATCATATACACAAACACATACACTCACACTATAAAAAAGAGTCAGTGTTTATATTCACACTACTCTACCTACACACATTGGCAAATCGATTGTTTTTTCTTTTCTAGAGTATTGCGTAGCCCTGAAAAGGGCTGTTTTTGTTTATTGCTATGGCAATCTTTTAGTTTCTAAGAATGCGACGTCCTCTGAGGATAGACTTTCTGACGATAGGTCTGCTTCTTCGGAAAGAGAAGAAGAACTCTTTGGTGTCGATACGACAATCGACAAAGCCTCTGTCAGGTTCAGGTTGCTGCTGCTGCTGCTGCTGTTGTTGCTGTTGCTGCTGTCTCTGAAGTCTGTACTTCTCTGTCCATTCTTCTTTCTCCCTGTTCACTTCTTCTCTGAAGAGCTCTTCTATCAGGTCTTCAGTGACTTTTAACATTCTCACATTCTCTTCTGGCTTCGGTATCAGACTGTGTCTGACCCCATGCAAATTCACGTAGGCTTCGTTTAGCTTAGCTAGTTTGGAGCACATCTTCGTAGGAGGATGAGTCGACAATGGATGGTTAGACTGTAAACTACCCCGGCTTTAAAGTCAAAGCGCGGACGTGAAGGAAAACATCCCTCTACGGTTTTCGAGCCGCAACGTTCAATGAGTGTCATGAGAGGGATAGAGAGAAGTCAAAGAGCATGAATCAACATTCTTATAGCCAAACGAACCACAAAGGCATTTTTTTTTCAAAACACAACATTTTTTATTCAAAATCACTTAACACTAACAAACAACTCTAACATTTTTAACAATAATCCAACAATATAACATCAAACATTTTTTTCAAATCACAAACATTTTTTTCAATTTACACATTATTTTGGACAGGGCTGACAACGTTGTGAATGAAATTGTGATTTCCACTGTTGGAAGTCATTAGGCCATTGATGGACACTACGTTTCCTAGCTTGAGACAAAAGATAAGCATAATGGTCACAAAACCATTGATCTACTTTCACATCGTTTCTAGAATCGGATGGTCTGAGCATTTCTTCTCATAAAGTCAATGATATCGTCTTCCAAAGGAGGCAATCCATACGAATCGAAATATTCCACACATCCTTCTTGAGGAAAGTAGACGGCTACCCAGTGGGTTCCTGGGAGATGACTGTCGTCCGTGTTGATCACGTAAGCTAGATGGTCTTGAGGTTTGCGATGAGGGAGTTCATCTTTAGCACAGACGACAGGATTCCAAGAAGCCGTGTACGAACTGTGGTTCAAAAGGTAATAAAGTTCCCAAGTATCCATTTTTTGTGTGTTTTTTTTCTTCTTCACATGTAATAATAAGTCATCAATTCGATCCTGACTTTTTGCTTGAAAATGTCTGACAAATAACCGTTTCTTCGTTTCGTTTCCTCACTCTGATTCAGGAGAGCTTCGATACGATGGATCTCTTGAATGGTTAATGGTGGACAAGAATGTTCACGCAAGTCTTTATACCACTGATGCAACACGACTTCGTCCGAGATGAGACTCCAAGCTTCGTCCAGATACTCGTTCAATTTTTCTTCTTGTCTCAGCATCAGGCATTTATCGTGTTGAATTTGACTGGGATGATCGTTTTGACGTCCATAGCACCCTTTTTTGATCAATTCCGTCATTTTTTCCACCAAGTGTTTGGCAAAACAGGAGACTAAATGCGCTTCTTGTTCTGGCCATCTTGACTTCATCATAACTTCGTCGTCTTTGTCTTGAGATTCTTTTTCCAAGGTCTCCTCACATTCCATCTCCAAAGTTTCTCCACTAGGTAAAGAGGGATAACAGTCTTCCATGGCTTCTAATAGTCTAGAATGACTTCTCTCAAACTGTTGATTTCTATGGTATTATCGAATTCTGCATACAGGATGACGTTCACTGTCTCGTCCAGTGGCTTTGCAAACTGAAGTTCCACACGAATCTGGCCGGATTTTATAGGGTGGAAATGTCCCTCGTCGCTGCCTTGGTCTGGAGTGAAATCGAAAGCCCACAAAGCATAGCCTCCTGCGTAATCGTCGTACGTAATGCCGTGACTGGTGTTGGTCCCTAACTGTCTGGTGGCTTCGTACAGGGACAAGTACGATCTCAAGTAATTCATCTTTGTGTCACCAAAGTCAGGTTCGAAAGGACGGGTACACAAGGTCTTGCCATCGCGACTGACTTCGATTTTCTTCACGTCGAAGTGTTGAAAGTAGAAAGGATTTTCAGCGAAGGCTCCGTTGAAGGCAGAATTCAAGACCATACCAAGGATTAAACGCTTGGGTAACTGTCCTTGAAACAGATGATCTTCGATCATGGAATGATGGTTACGGGGAACGGTGAACGTTTTCACTTCCACGCGTCGGATGGGATACTTGGCGGTCGTTCTGCTCAACGTTTGACTGATGTTTCCCACTTTAGGTAACACTTCCACGCGTCGTACGTAGAGTTTGGCCTCCTCGATTTTGCTTTTGGCAGAACTATCAGCCAACAAATGAAAAGCGGTACTGTTACGATTCAGTCTCAAGCGAACATTTACCCCGTTCAGCAAATATTTCTCTTGCAACCACATGTCCAAATGCAAACGATCCATCAGTTCTAAACTCTTCTTATTTAAGATTTTGCTTCGTCTTTCCACAAAGCCGTCATTGCTTTTATCTAATGTGTTAAACTCCTTCGCTTCGTCAGGTTCCCATAGCACACAGGCATTGAGATGAGTATTCTTGGCATCTATTCCGTACGTCAAGAGATTTTCCAGGTAGGCACGGTAAGGGTAAGTATCCATGCTGCTGCTGACCAGTTTGTTATTCAAGTACAAGTCCAATGAGCTGAACAAGGAATGCATGAAATTGTTGACGGGAGCTATATTCTCAGTGTCTTCTACTCCACCATCATCCTTATCTAGAACTTTGACTTTCAAGTACAAGTAACTGCTATTCAGATCGATGTAATCTTCGGACTGTCCCTTGATTTCAAACTCGATGGGAGCGGAATCTGTCAATGAGGAGACGGGGTGAAATTCCACCCATTGGGATTCTTGCATCGTCATCATCGTGGGGGGGGGGGCATGGCAAAGAGATCCAGTTCCGACTTGGAACAGGCGCAAGACTCTCGGTGCATCGTTTTTTCTGTGTCTCAATAATCGAAAACGTCTAAGTCTCGAACGGTTCTTCTTTTCTTTGTCTTTCTAGCTTTAGACGTGTAAAGTCTGGTGAAAGAGTGTTTTCTTCGTCGTCTCTTTCTGCCTTGTCCTTGCTGAATGCCTGACTCAGTAGCGTGCAGGGCATTTATAGGTGTGTCTCGTCGGCCCAAAAGGTCTTTACCCGTTTGTAACAAGACATTTTTGCCTGCCCTCATGAAGGCTTCTTTGGGGTTTTGTTTGTCGATGATGACATTTTGGAGAAATTCTTTGCCTTGTGTCAGTGCAGCATCTTTCAAGGCGTGCAATCCGCGTGTCACCATCGGTTTCAACACCGGAGACACCGATCGAAAGGCCGATTTCAACATATCTCCTAAACCGTGTCCTCGCTGTCGAGCAACCCCTCGGTACACTGGATACATGACTTACGAGTCGCTAGAGAACCGTTATCGAAAATGGAGTTTCACCGTGACTTTTCCTTTGGTGAATGGAATATTTTGTCCCAGATCTCCTTATATAGCAATGTTGACCGTGTCCAAATACGACTTGCTGACAGGCAAATAGTGAGGATGTACAAATTCGCGGTGGACGTGATAAGTGTTTCCACCTTCCTCGTCAGTGTTCGTGGCAGAATTTACTTTGAAAGGAATGACACGCAGTAACGGCACGGAGGTGTGTCCCACCACTTTGTACTCCACCACATCGGAGTACACGAAGATCAAATTCAGTCCCTGGTTCAGTTCTACCGGGAAACGAAAATACCTCGCAAAATGCCTGTTGTTGTCAATCTCTGCTTTCTCAATTTTTTTGGAGTGCTTATCCGTGACCATATTGAGGTCTCCACCCAAAATGTTATACAATTCAGGGCAAAATTTAATACGTATACTTCTATCCCCACTTTCAAATTTGATGAGTAGACGGTGAGACAGTTTGTGGTACTCAATGGTGACACGTTTTTTTAGTCCGGTCAGAACTTTGTCAAATGCTGCATAGAATTTGTCAGCGATGGCCTCCACCAGATGTTGACCACTAAAATAATGGCCTGAGTTAAAGGAGGAGAAGTGTCACTGCTGCTGCGGGGTATTGGGGTCTTGGGAAGTGATTTTTGTTGAGAAGTGGTCATCATGGGTTGCTGCACTGTTGGGTCGAGAATTTCGACGTCAAAAGTGTTTTGAGTTTCAGTGATGTTTTTGATTTGTGTTGGGTAAATCATTTCTACCAAAGCCACTTCCCAATGGGCTTCGTGATCTAATGGGATGGCCTAAGGTAATTTGGCTGTGTAACAGCACAACGTGTTGTGGGGAAACACCTCCATGGAACTGTCACTGGGTAAGGTTAAGTAAAATTGGTTTTGGTGACTCATAATTCCAGAGTTCTGTGGCTGTCGGAGGGGTTACTGGACGTCAGAGCGTGTCTCCGCTCAAAATGGGGTTCTGGTTGTGATTGTTGTTCGAGTGGTGACTGACACTAGCACTGGACACAAGGTTCCCGTGGTTCCCGTTCGAGGAGAATTTCAGGGAGGGATTGGGAAGCAGGTAACCGATGCAACTGCTCAATAAAATGGTCCACAATTGTTTGTCTCCTTGTTTCAAACTCAAATTGGCAATGGTTGTCCCGATGACACAATACACCACGAAGATTTGGCAGAAAAAGACGATTTGCGTTTTAGGCACACGTTCTCCACACCACACCCACAAGGGTTGTTTTTGTAAATCTTGCAGAGAAGAACTGAGTGAAGAAGTGGTCGACGTAGCTGCGTCTGTGTGAAAGGGCATGATGGTCACTTCTTTTTATAGTCGATGACTTGCGAAGCGTCGATCCAAGAATCAAAACTGGGTGGATGTCCTTTCCAACGTACTTTGACTTCTTTGACACGTCGTTTGCCCACTTTACGGGTTCTGCGTTCGAGAATGCTTTCGATGTCGTACACGTCGTCTTCTTTTTTGGTGACACGTTGTAACTCGGGCAAATAAAACGTTCATTTGAGCACTTCTCCGTTCATGTCTTCCAATTTATAGACGGCAGGATGACGGCCATGCACTCGTCCAGTGACACGAAACAATTCGGTCGTCCAGTTAGGTAAGTAACCTTTGTCGAAAGTGCGTTTGGTTTTGCCAATGCGCACCCAATCTCCTACGGTCAACTCTCCACTTTTCTTGGGGACAGCCCTCGTCGGGGACGTATCAAACAGGCGCTCAAACACCAGCACTTCGTTGTCGGGAGTCACGTCTTGCGGGGCACGTCCGATGCTTCGATGGTAAGATTGGTTGTACGCTTGCACCAGGTGCGGTAAGAAGTCGATGTACTTCAGAGTGTGGTGATGCGTAAAATATTTCCACATGCGTTGTTTCAAAGTGCGTTGAAAACGTTCCACGATGCTGTCTTTGGTTTCGGGATTCTCGGTGGTAAAAAAATTGAATGTCACGTTTCTTTAATTCTTGTTGGAAAGCTTGGTTCAGAAATTCGGTACCTTTGTCCGTTTGCCATCGAAGAGGGTGACGCTTTGTTTCAACACCCGTTGCAGGGCTCGCACTAACTCGCTGCTCGATTTGGAAGTCAAGGGTACGACCCAGGCAAATTTGGAAAAGACGTCGATGACACAAAACAAATATTTGTAGCCACGATTGTAGCTGGCCAAATGAGAGACATCGGCTAAATCGGCTTGCCATTGATGATCGATGCCTTCCACTCGGGTGCGACTTCTGGCAAACTTGCGTCGAATGGGTTTGTGTAAAGTGTAGGTAGCTTGTTCTTGTAACCATCGTTGCACTTGAGGCAAACGGAGACTTTCAGTCGAGTTTTGGCAGCACGATACAATTTTTGAACTCCTGCGTAACCTGCAGGATGCGAGGGATCGTAGTAAATGCTGGCCAACACTTTTTCCATTTTTTTGTGTTTGTGTGTTAATAAGGCACCCACTCTTTTAAGATGCTACTCTTTTTCTCTTGGGGTACTTTCCTGGAATGCAAAGCTTTGCGTGTGCGACCGGCAATAGGTGTCGAGGAGGATGTCGGAACAGGGGATATTTTTTCTTGTTTCACTTCTGTCTTCACTTTCTTTTTCTCTTGCTATGAAGAAGGGGTGGTCATCATCTTTTTAATCCATCCAATTCTGGAGGTAGGTGGTGTTGTTAACTTGCGTACTTTTTCTGGTGGAGTTTGAAACCCTTCCTCTTCTTCTTCTCCTTTTTCTGTCTTGGTCACTGGTAGTGGTGGTACTGGTACTGGTGATGGTGCTGGACTTTTCATCAAGGTCTTAAAATCTTTCAGAGTGGGAAGAGCTGTTTCGTCTAAAGCTTTCTGGTGAAAGAGTTGCAGTCGTTGCAAGAGTTGACCGTACTTTTGCGATTTTTCTGTTTTGGACAAATCTTGGCGATCCATCAAGGACTGCAATTCGTGTTGTAACTGGGACATCTCGCTCAAATGGGTATTGGGAGGTAAATGCGGGGTGCGTTGTTCTTGCCAACGATGGTATTCCATCCATCGTTTGTAAGGCGCTAAAGCTAGTTTTCGTCCTTCCATGGGGTTGTCAGGGGTCGATTCTGAGATCTTGGGAGTTCCGAGACCCTTTTTATCTTGCTCCCACCAGTCCTCCCAACATGGTTCCCAAGACTCCTTTCAGTAAGGGACCTGACAAGAGGGGTAAAATGCCTTCACGTTGGACCAACATCTTCTTCTTTTGACGAATGGGAATTTTCTTTTGAACCATTTGGCGAAGAACGTGACGATGTTTGCCTAAGCATTGTTTCTGGCGTTTGGACAAACGGATCGTGCCTTTCAAGACGTTCAAACAGCATTCGCACACGGTATCGGTGACCTCTTTGGAGGCTGATTGAATGAGTTTTTTTCGTAGGGGTGGAGAAGCTTTGGACAGGACACATAACATGTCCCCATGTTTGACTAAACGAGGAGGCAGTCCTTTTCTTTTCTTTCCTTGTGGCTGTTTAGAAGAGGGATGTTTTCTGGAGGGTGACATCTTTGAGTCTTCAGCACCAAAAGCACTGATACCCCCGACTTGGTCACAGGCCTTTTTTATACTGGAACGCGTCGCCACTGATTGTCTTTACGTCGTATCAACTTCAGGACAGGCATGACACGTCGTGCAGGGGTACGCAACGGACTAAATCGAGCCAGTTCTTGCTTCGACAAATCCAGTAAACTTTATAACATGCCCAATCTTTCTTGGACTTTGATTTTGGGAGAAGGTACTTTGTGAGCAGCGGCCACTGCCACTAAATGGGAGGGTCCTGCCACTGGGGAAGTTCTTGGGGTCATTAACGGAGAAGTTCTTGGTGTGATCAACGTCTCCAAGTACTCTTCAGTTCTCGGTGTCATCAACGGAGAAGTGGATGAACGTGAGGCTGCCGGAGACGCAGTCACCGTCGTGGCAGGTCGTGGTTTGCGAGTGTAAGGTTGCGTCCTGGCCGAAGTGCCTCTCTTGCGACTAGTTTTCTTCTGTGGACTTTTCTTTTTCTGGGGACTTTTTCTCTGTTTCTTTTTCTGGGGGCTTCTTTTCTTTTTCCGGGGTGGTGTCTGGTAAGAGGAGGGTCCCGCCACTGGAGAAGTTCTCCTTGGGGACCTGGTCTTTTTCATCTTCTTGGAGCTTCGTTTGACTTTTTTCTTGGGGAGAAGTTTGGGAGGATTAGGATCCCATCTTAAGAGAGAGCGAATGATGACCCCTCCTAGAGTACCGCTCCCTCCAGGTTTCAAAATGATTTGTTTTTTGGTTTGAGTGTCGATGCGGGGATCGGCCAGATGGGTCAAAGCGACTTTGTTTCGATCAAAAAAGCGTTTGGTTTGATGAGGAATTTGAATGATTCCTTGGAGTAATTGACGTGCCGTCACCGTGAACCATCGTAAAACTTCTTTGAGACTAGCTTCTAAGACACGAGCTCGTATTTGTGGATTTTTTTCTCGACTGATGCCATACAAGGCACGAATCAATTTGACGGGAAGATGCGACTGAAGGGACGTCATGTTGACGTTGTGTGAGACAGACGAAAAGGGTCTGAGGTTTTTATAGATTTTTTTGTGGAGTGAAATTAAGTCGAGGACGGAGACGTGTACGGGACAGGCCCTCCGTCTTGGCACCAGTGGTGAAACAAGTGGGTACGAAATCGCAAATCATCGGGGATCGTAGGTTTCAAATCGACGAGTAAATAGGCGTTTGGCGTTTGAGTGGCATCGTCGTACGCCTGAGTCAGCCAAGGCGTTCCTAACTGTTTGGCTAAGACTTGCACTTGCGATTTATCTCGAGGGCTTTTAAACAAGACCACGTAATGCGCATTGAGACTGATGGTGCGATGGGTTTTACTTTGTTGAAACAAATTTTGGGTGATGTAAACGACACTGGCATTACGGTGATGCCCTTTGCGCGTGAACCACAGTTTAATTTCTTCTTCGTCTTCTCCTAACATGTCGTCGAAAATGACCAAATGGGTTTGACGGGAGTCAGAGACGATGCCGTCGTCTTCTTTAGGAATGCCTTCCACAAACAAGATGGAATCGCCTTGACTTTCTCGCACGAGGCTTTACGCCGAGTGCCACTCTTTGTAACTCCACACGATCCGCTGAGGTGGTCGATCGATCAAATGATGTTTATGTTCGATCAAACGTTTGACGAATTCGGTTTTGCCTGAACCGCTAGGTCCAGCGATGAACATGTTAAAGGGATGGCGAAGATACAAAGCCTCCCAACTGGCATGATCTAAGTGTTCGTCGATGACTTTGACAGTAGAGGAAGAGGGAGCAGAGACAGCAGAGGTAGCCATAGTGTTAGGAATGTCACTTGTGACACGAAAACAAACAAGACAAGAGTTTATATACTTTTTTTCAGGACACGTTTATTGAATGTTTTAAACATGAATACGAAAGACAAAAATACATAAAAGCCAAAGGCTTAAGTACAAGGATAAAAGGCACATGATAACCATCAACGTGGAATAAACACAAGTGTCTGTACAACATGTTTTGGGTAAAGTTCTGACCAGTTCTATAGGGGGTAAGGTCACACAAGTGTCCTCCCGAAAGGGTCTTTCAGGCCTGTCCACGACAGTCCTGTCCTGGGTGACGGGTTCTTCTGGCACCGTCACTAACACAGGTTGAAAAGTAACTTTTTTCCTTGAACAACTCTCGTGCATACTGGGCCACTTCTTGGGTCCAAGCCTCAAAATCCCATTCTTTCCAGGCACGGACATCTGTCCAATGGGGGTGTAAGTCACAAGCTACACACACATCGTCATACACGTCTTGGGTAGCTAAAAGTTGACGAATCTTTTTTCCCGTAGAGGTCGAGAAGTATCTAGCTGAAAACGTAAGGCTTTGAGCAAAAGGAGTCTCTCGTGAACATTTAAAGGCACCACTTTCATGTTGAATGGGTGGTAAATACTGTTCGTAAAGAGTCCACAAGGAATCGGCTGGTAAACGAAATCCCAGAAAACAAGTCACTAAGACACACACCATTTGTCGACCCATATTGAATGGATACAGTTCTTGTAATAATCGATGGTAATGATCCACGGTTTGAATATGGTCATTGAGTTCCTTCCACGGAATCTGTTGGATTTCATACGATAAAAGTCGTGGCATGGCAGCCTGTTTTTATAGTCTCTTTGTTTCGGAAACAATACACGTACTTTCTAACCAGAGATCTTCGTTTTCCAGTGGGGAATTTAAATGTTGCATACTGTAACCGAAACGTCAGAGTTCGTTTAGAAGTTTCCTCTTCCACTAAGTAGATTCCACGTAAAATATGTCGGTAATCCTTTACCTTGTCTTCCTCAATGCGTTGCACTAGGTGAATCTCGAAGTAACCAAAATGATCAACACGTGGATCATCGGGGGCCTGGAAGTATTGAACAAGGTCTGACCACTGAAACAATTTCTGACGAATCAGTTCTCTTATACCATTCAGGTACCAGTGGTTAAAGATCTGGTGGTGTAACGGATGCAACTGTTCCTTACGTTTCACTTGTATTTTCACCAGCTCTCGGTAAATGCGTTCACTCAACTCCACAGGCAAAGCACGAATGTTCTCTTGTAAAGTATGCATGAATAGGTCAGTCCGTACAATTCACAATCTTCTCCTAGAGCAAAAGTAATCCACATAGTGAGTAATTTCTGACCACTGTCATTCAGGGTAACGTCCAAGAATGTCACTGAACTCTTTTGATGTAAACGGTCTAGAGTAATACAATAGGACGAATGCACACTTGACCCAAAGAAATCTAACACACTGGTTGACTTTTTTCACTTTCCTCTTGTGAATTTCTCAGCACAAAAGTTCTACAGTCACCCATTGAGATTTCACTCTGGCAAACCCCTGCCAAACTTCCTTGTAAATCTTCTCTTGCAGTTCTTTAGGTAATGATTCAATATCGTTTTTGAAATAAACTTTAAATACTAGTCTCGTTGATGTCCAACATTTGACTCCTAGCCGAACTGGTTTCTTCTTCGTCAACGACATGGTAAGTTACTTTAATGTCTCGGTCCCACTAAGGGTAAGTAATGACAATTCGGTGACCATCGAGCATGTTCTACGTAGGCCGAATCTTGCGGTTCCCAGTGGTGAAGCGACACACCGCAACTGAAGCACTTGACTTTATCTCCTTCGCCCAAGTAGAACAATCCGGCTCTGGCTAATTCTTCGGGGGTCGGTCCTCCCAGATACTTCGGCCATTTTCCTTTGAACGATTGAAGACGATTTTCAAAGTCGCAGTATTCCGACAAACGCACAGGAAACGAATATTCGTCTTTCACAGGTTCGTTTCGATGAGGGTTGGGTGACATGGACAGGAGTTTGCTCAGAGCTGGATGACATCCGTAGGGGGGTAGACGTGAAGGTGAACATCCACCTTTAAAACGAAACCCAGTAAAATGTCCAAGAGGACGAGCGGCATCGCTTTCGCTTCCCTCAGGTTTGACACGCACAGCATCACTTTCCATGATAGGGGTAGTGAGAACAAATTTCCCATGATGCTTTACGGCATCACTAAGGTCACAACGTACAGCATCGTACCCATCGCAAGGCTCACAATCGCATTCCACTTCCGAAGCCCCACACTTGAATTGTGCCTGTCTAAACTTGTTTTGTGCTTCTCTGAAAGTATTCATCTTGTTCGCTCGGTCTTGGTAGTCCCAATGAACTATCGATCTTGACCATAGCCCCTTTTTATACTAGTCGCAATGCAGTCTCAAGCTTGTACATCGTTCCTTTTTTATATTTTTTGTTTTGTTTTGGAAGGTACCGTCTCTAAGGTATCGTCATCATTGTACCGTAATGTCATGGGTGGAAAGGCTATAGAAAGGTAAGGGCAGTGCGGAGAGCATCGAGTATGTTCCAAAATAGCTGAATCTTTATAGATACATAGATCCATTCGTAACTTCAGGCCACAAGCGAAACACTGTACTTCATATCCCAATCCTGACTCACGTCCCATGTAGACAAATCCTGTTCTAGCTAAAACATGCGAAGAAGGTAATCCTTCCCTATCCGTAGGCCATTTCTGAAACGTGTCCAATCGACGGGCACAATCACAATAGTCAGGTAAGAAGACTGAAAAATGGTAGTGTTTGAACTTGGGTTTCTCACTCGATTCTTGCTGTGGCGAAGTCATCCTTCTGGTGGGTGGCTATCCTCTTACAACCAATGTTTTATACCAACGTGTCCATACGGCAAAGTAAAGTGGTTGGGTAGTCGCACTCGCTTCTGGTACACGATTTTATAGACTTTTTCCAAGGGTCGACTGACGATGTGGTGAGTGGGTAAACGTACAATCTTGTTCGGTTGATAGGTGGTCACTTTAAAGTGTTGATCTTTTCCAGACTGCAAGGCTTCTTTCAGTACCCCAAAGTTGACCACTCGACTGGTACGATAATTCAGAGTCAATCCTTTCACTTTACACTTCGTGTGCACTTCTCCTTGTGGGTCCCGGTATTCGTAGCCGTAATTTTTTGGACCGCCACTGACGAAACTTAGAATCTTGTCGTCGGGATGCTCGTCTGTCCAGGCTCCTAAACGGTCTCCTTCGATGTCAGGGTGCTGTTGACTCGGGTGATGGATGTAAATGCAACTCTCCGTGTCAAAGTACAGGATGCGTTCCCCTAACAGTTCTAAAGCTTCGTACAATTTTAAGCGAGCATGAGCTGTCACGTAAGCCGCAATGATGACATTTTCAAAAGGGTCGTCTTGTACAAAGTCCAGATCTTCTTCGTAATTGACCAAGATGAAATCCTCGCGAACGACGTCCACGTGTTTCATGTATTTGGTTTTGTCGTGAATCATCTGGAAGTAGCGGGAAGGTTCTGTCAAATATTCCGTCTTGGGTAAACACGGTCGTTGTGCCATTTTACCCCACAAGCAATTTAACATCACTTTGGCAAACGATTGCCTGCCTTTGTTTTTCTCGATGTGATCTAAAGTGATGCCTTCTTGTTCATAGTATTTCTCTTTGAATGTCTTTTCGTCTTCAGAAGTGTGACACCAGGAAGGATAGCCGCTGGCTTCTTGCTTCAGTTTCAAAAAGGCATCCACGTAGTCGGCGAAAATGCCTTTCTGCGTGGGGTCACCCTTGTGATATTGTTGTGTCTTGGGAAAGTGACAAATTTCGTTCACTTCTAACAGTTGGTATCCCATGTCCAGAGCTTTGAACAATTCTACGCTAACCCAGGTTCCCGTCAAAGCCCGTTCTTCCTGGGTGTGCTGACAAGGTTGGTCTTGGTTGCACGTTTCGGCACAAGTACGGCGCAAAGGAAACATCAGTTTGCCTTGTCAATGGTGAGGTAAGACGGGATGGTACAAGTCCGTGGGAGGCAGGACTTTGCACTTGATCAAGCCTTCGTATTGTCGAATGTTTTTCAGGTCGATGTGTTCGGTGAACAATTGTGGGTGCCCTACAGGAAAGCGACAATATTTGCACACGTAAGGATACAGCGAACACACGTCCAAGTATTTGATTTCTTCTCCTTTCTCTTCGTCGGCTTGGTACAGCCAACAGGTATCATTGGTCCTTCCTCCGTACAAACTATCCCTCGGGTTCAGGGGGTCCATGAACTGGTAACTTTCCACGAGGCGTTTAAACTCGGGATCGGTTTTCAAACGGTGATCGTACTCGTGTTCCCACATTTCCACCACTTGGTATCCTTGCTGTTCTAACTTTAGGCGTCGCTGACAAGTGTCCTGGTACAAGTCTTCCATGGTTCGTTGTAAAAACTGATTTTTAGTGCTACGATCAGGGTAACAGACGGGACATCCGTGAAATAAGCAACCGTTAAACTCGTACACGATCTTGGGGTTTTCTAAGTCTCAGCCATCTACCGAATACGTTCCGATGGTCTTTTCACCCCCTCCGTTGCGGGCATGCTGAATCCATTTGTCTTCCTTGTCGCACAAGTAATGTAACCAACGTAGGGCTTTGACCGAGTATTGACGTTTGACATAGTTGGTCGTTTGAGGACTGATGACAGCCACGGTGTTTTCAGGCATGAATCGTTGTCGATACACTAAGGAACACGTTTTGGCAATGGTGCAAGCTTCTTTCAAAGGATCGACCCCTCCGTGTTCCATGAACAGTTCTCGAAAGTTTCCACAGCATCGCCATAAGATGTCCAAGTCGGAACGACAATATTTTAGCATTTCTTCCTGAAAGTCGAAAGGGTCGGAGGCGTGAGCCTGGTACCAAGCGTAGAAGGCTTCTCGTTGTTCGGTAGGCATGTTGTCGGGGTCGTAATAGTGAGCCTCAGGTAAATGGGGTAGAACGGCATGTTGATTGGCTTCCTATTGAAAAAGTGTGGAAAGTACCCTTTAGCCATTTCTGTCATTCCAAACGTTTTAGGCATTCGGCTCAAAGGCATGGCCAAATAGCTCATCGAATCTTTAAACTACACTTGTCCCACTTGCATGAAAATGATTTTGGCTCCGTTCAAAGTCACTTTAGGACGCTCGGTGCCTTGTTCCGTACAGTATCTGAGAAGAAACTGTCCATCGTATCCGGAGAAATTGTGAGCCATCACCGTGGCATGACGATGACAATCTCCGTAACGTTCGATGTCCTCTTGGCTCCACGTCTTGTCGATGGGGTCTAAGACCCATTGTGCAAAATCGGCTAACGTGTTCGGTCCCCGAAAGATTTTTTCACGCCCTCCGGGAATCTTACTGCAGTGAGGGCAATGGCTGAAGATAGGTCCCTGAATGCACTTCTCGCACGCTCGATGAGCCACGCAGAAATTAGGAATGTGAATGCCGGTCTCTTGCATGCATTCGAAATCAAAAAAGATGAAATTGCCTTTCTTCTTGTGACCGTCCTCTTTCTCTGGTGGGGGTTGGTATTTTTGCACGTAGCATTGGTGTTCCAAGTCCACGATGTGGTGACAAATGTGACATTTTTTCTTTCCTCGACATACGTGTGCCTTGACAGTATTGGTACATAGGCCTTGTCCACAGGTAGGGCACAATCTCAGGAGGTGACAAGCACATTTCTGCTGTGAACCTTGCGTCTTCAGATGTTGTTGGTAACAGGCAGGGCTGACAAACGTGCGCAGACAAGCAGGACAATGTACTCTTTCTTGTCCTTCGCTCAGACAGGGTGGAGAGGCCAAACATCCTGAGCATTTCAATCCGCAATGTTTGTGTTGCTCTCGATTATTATAACCATGGTCACATTTCTCACAGTAATAACCGTATCCCAGGAATGCAGTGATACTGGTAATGGTATCGAAATGGTCATCGTGATAGTATACGTGAATGTATTTTCCGTCCTTAAAGTCTTGGCCTCGAAACAACAGAGGCCCACGCACTTCTTGAGGGTGCACTTTCAAGGTGTAGCGTGGAGCTAGGACATCTTGCAATTTTTGCATTTCAGGAATGCCGCAGGGTGTGTCTTTGGATAGGTCAGCTTGTTGCAACAGGAGTTCTGGTTCGTTTCGTTGTTTGGCTCGGTCCGATTGTCGAATAGTTTTCCAGGCTCTTTTCCATTCTGTCGTGTCGTTCTTGTTGGCATAGGTTCGTCCCACCACGATGGCTCGGGCTAAACACATCTGGTCTTGAGAATTGTGAATTTGGACGAGACTCTTTTTGGTACTGCGAAGGTCGTTCACCAGTAACACCTTATTGCGTTGTCCGGTCCCTTGAGGAGGAGAGACGTGGGTCATGTCCAGTGTGGCTTTTCCATCGGTGATGTCAAACTGGTCATTAGATTGTTGCACGTGTTGAATCTTGTCCATGACTTTGGAAGCAGTTAGTTCTGCGGGTCTGCTAAACTCGATCCAAACAGGGGATTTCAAACCGTCGTGTCGTATGGAAAGTCTCAAGCGATCGTCTTCTTTGGGTTGACATTGTCGCTTGAGTGCGGTGAGCAAAGAATCCGACACCCCAGTGATGAACCCTTCTGCTTTCTCTAACGGAACTTCGGACTTGAAATCTTTAAACTTCACTGTGTATTTGTAAGCCGTGGTTCTAAATTTTCTAGAGGAGCGCTTTTCCGTCTCTCGAATGGAATAGTACTTTTCAGGGTTGACTAAGGGTGATGAACTTTGTTTAGAGGGTTCGGATTCTGGCTCACTCATGTCCTCTTCAAAATCACTGGCATGAATTTGTGCCAAGACTTCAGCCCTGGTACGAGGCGATAGATCACGTTTCTGCCTCTTACTTTCTTCATCTTTCTTCTCAAATGAATTGGATCGTTTCATCTTGAGTGAAAAACGTCAAATGACTAAAGTTTAAACACCATGGGCTAATTTATAGTCACGGCAGACCAGAGTATATAAAAGGGTGTGTGTCTTGTCCTTTCACTATTCATTTCACTCTCTAACTGAGCACAACGATGGAAGAGACTAGCCAAATCGAACGTTCATCAGAGCTTTGCGAGGGGTCATTAGAAAATTCTCTTCAGACCAGCCGACGGACTACTCTCCATCCTTTCGAGATAAAAGTCAAGATACTTGCTATATCTGTCAGAAGAAAGGGCATTGGTCTTCAGAGTGTCCAGACCGTCAAAAAAGAAAAAAAAGGGGTTAGAAAAGACAAAAGTCAAGATACCTGTTATTATTGTCAAGAAAAAGGACATTGGTCTCCAGATTGCCCAAAAAAGAAACAAGAGGAGTCAGAAGAAGAGAGGGATTCTTCAGAAGAAGAGAGGGATTCTTCAGAGGAAGAAAGCAGCCAGGTAAAGAAAAAGAAACAGGAGAAGAAAAGAAGAAGAGAAGAAAGTGAGGAGGAAGAGGAGGAAAAGACTGTGACGGTGAAGAAATTTATAAAACAGAGAGACTAAACAATGAGACAGAAGAAGTCTATGAACTTTTTAAGGTGTTGGGTTATGAAATGTGAATTGAATTGTAAATATTGATAAAAGAATACATTAATTATATAAGGTAAGTGTCTTTGAGTGTTGATTTTAAATAAGAAGCTACACTCACGCACTCATATACACGTACTCTAGGGGTAAAATGTTTTTTTTCTTGATTTTTGAGTTATTGGCAATTGAAAGTCTATCTCTTTTCGAGAGACGTGGGTGGCCCTGAAAAGGGCCTTTGGTTTTTGGTGTAGGGGTGAGTTTAAGCAATCAACTTTAACTGTCTTAAGACTCTGCCACGGCCAAGACCTACTTCTGGACTGCGTACTGTTGATGATGATGATTTGGTTGAAATCACTAAGGGTGGTACGGTAGGCTTAGTCACAGGGTTGACGTGTTTAGCTCGGGAAGGTCGTATTCTCTTCGGTCGTAATAAAGAAGTCTGATACATTTGTTTCAGACTTCTTAACTCCGCTAAAATGTCCAGCAGTACCGTGACCGTTTGATTTTCACCCTCTTGTTTCTTTGCTGCTACTTCTTGTTGTTGTTGTTGTTTTTTTCTTACCTCTTCTTCTTGCTGCTGTTGCTGTAGGAAAAAAGCTTGTTCTGCTTCCTTTTGTCGTTGTATAAATTTCTCCAATTCTTCTTTCTGTCTCTGTCTAAAATTCTCCAATTGCGGTAATGCAGAAGGTGACGAAGGTTCCGGAACAAATTCTTGCGAGGTAAGAAAATCCACAAAATCCCAATTTACCTCTTCTGAAAGTAAGTCCAGGTTCCCTTGGGCGGTCTCCACTGCTGGTGCACCCCAATTTATCGTTTTCTGAGTTTCCGTCATGTTGAATCACTGTCGCATAGATTGACTGCACACAGGCGCTAGCGAATCTATATAGACCACGTGACGTCACAGACTGCTCTCTTCGGATTGAATACGGGCTGACTGAATTTTGTAACGCGTGTTTGGATTGGTCAACAAACTCAATCCGTTTCAATCCTACCTCTACCTATAAATAAGTGCAGTTCACTGCATTGATTCACCTGTTCTCGGTGCCTCAAGATGTGGACCGATGTGCAATCTTCTACGCTTGTGTCTTCAATGATGTTCCGGACGGACATACCCATGTATGTCCGATCCAAGTGGACAGTTGTCCACAGGACAGACACCAGTCTGTGGATACGTAGGATCTACGTAGAAAGACAAGGATGCCTCAAAAGAGTCCTGATTTACGGTCCTACAGTGAGACGCAGCCTAAGGACAAGAAGAAGACCAATGCGGTGCCCTTTATGTTAATGGATACATTAACATAAACCCAAGGCCCTTTTCAGGGCCACTCATAGGTCTCAAAAAGAGAATGACTTTCCATTGCCTGCCCCTTTTTTATTTTTTTTAATTTTTTTTAAAAAAAAATAAAAATAAAATCCCATGTTAAATTTCCCTTGACGCTATACAGTCCCACCCTGTTTAAATTCCTTTGACGCTATACAGTCCCATATTCCCATGTTCAATTCCCCTTGTCGCTCAACAGTCCCAAAATCTATTTCCCATGTTAAATTCCCTTGAGGCTAAACAGTCCCACGATTTTTCTCCATGTTAAATTCCCTTGAGGCTAAACAGTCCCACGATTTTTCTCCATGTTAAATTTCCATTGAGGCTAAACAGTCCCGGGGGGGTCTGTAATGCTAATTCCCATTGAGGCTGAATCGTCCCTATATACTACTATCGTAGCGATATGACTGAAAAATTGTTAAACCTACGTTAAAAATCCAAATCACATCAACACATCACACTCAAATACACTCTCTCTTGAGTTGTTAAAGCGTAAGGGTACATCATACTCAACTATACATTAAGCAAAAAGGTACATTCAAAGTGACGGAGAGACAGCAGTACTTCGAATGGCCGCTTTTACATATCTTTTGTGAGAGCACATTAAAATAAATAAATAAAGACAATTTTTCTCCCCCCTCCCGCCCCGCCCCGCCCCGAAAAGAATACGGAAACCTCGGTTGCTGAAGTGGAGCTTGTGGCGTTGTCTTCAATTCATTTTATGTCATTTTCGAGATTTCTTGTTTCTATTGCCTTTAAATGCTTCCTTAATTCATCCCTTTCCAGGGAATTAAATAGTAAACTTTTGGGAAAGTATTTTCTCATGAGATACTTAAATTTTATCTCGGCTATGAAAAGAAACAAAATGTTGGGATCAAGTTAACTGCTGCCGGCATCGGCGTTACATCTGCCCCCATCCCACCATGTTCAACACAAGGATATAAGTTTTGTCATCCTCAGCTCATGATGAGTAAATGTCAGAGATTTCAAGTTACTTTCAGTTTTGCAATCGCAACCATGAAATACAAAACTGGGTATATAAGTGCTACAGTCTCTGCATTCGGCCAATTGCTAGGTCTTGTTACAGAAAAGATTAATTCAACAATGGTCCGGGTTTAATGACTACGCCTCGATTTCGCTTAATAGGGCTCAAAGTTCGTTGTTAGTGTGTTATCTGTATTGTATATTTATACACACAACTATGAATGGTTTCATTTACATGTGATATTATTTCCTTTGCCACACCTTTTATTTATTAATAGCTGAGATGTGCAACTGTTTTCTCTGTCTCTATCCGTCTGTCTGTCTGTCTCTCTCCGTTATTGTTGTGAAATAATAGCATTCGTATGGTGATTTTTAGACTGTGGATTAAACCATAATAAATTCCGTCTAAAAAATGTATCATCCACTAAACTAATTGTGCTAAAATCTTTTTCTTTCACGATACGTGAAGAAAGGCAACTGTGCGTTAATCTTTGTTCTCAGCATGGTCTGGTTCAGCTCGTAAATCGCTTTATTGAGTCCGTAACGGGAATAAAGATCACTGTCCCATACTAGTTTGCAGTAAACATTGAAGAAACAATGACTAGACGATAGCTTCCTTAAATAGTATCCGAAATAATCGAAGGACACCCTGTCTTTTAAACTGATACATAACTAGAACAGTTAACATAGCTTTGAGTCTGGCGTTTATAACTTTGATTTGAATGAAGTTAGAATGACATAACATTCAGGATCCACTTATCTAGTAACTGATCATAATTTGACACTCAGTTCATTATTATTCTACATAGACTAAATGGCCACATTGAAAGTCATTAATACTAAAGTAATGAAATGTGTGCAAAGGACTCTGGGAAGATATCACTGGATTAACTCATTACTTTGTAAATAGGGAACGCTTAAGTGGCATGTTTAAGAAGGATATATCCCAGCTGGTTTAAATACGTACCTATCAGGCTCTATTGGTAATATTTTCTTTTCTGCAGTATTGAGAAACCTTTTCCAAAGCAATAAAAGAAGATTCCAAAAACATATTTTATGGTAATAAATGTTATGATAAAACATTGTATTGAATTGATTGTAAAAGGATGCTGAAAGTATTATATTCACTCAAGTGACAGCCATCTTTGTGAGAGCTACTAAATGGCAACTGCATCATTTTGGACCATTAAGTGATTATCAGAGCTACCACTGACGTCAAAACTGTGTTTTATTTGTTAACATCTCACTTGAAATTTCATTCTGTAGTCTCTCTCTCTCTCTCTCTCTCTCTCTCGTAAATTCAGTAAATCCGACCAACATTTTCTTTTTTAGCAAGATATATTTTTGCTTAAATAGAAATGGAATAACTTTTGCACAAAATTATTTGCAACCTATTTTATCTAGATTCTAACTTTCGTCACATATGTATAAAAAGATCACTTGTGTTGTATTATCCACTTAACAGTTATGATGGCAACCAAATTCTGTCAACATATCAGGATTGTAAAATAATGGACTAGCCTTTACTTGCAACTTTATAGGATCATTTTCTTGTTATGTCCACATGGTCGATATGGTATAGCGGTTGGTACTTAAAAGCCATGAAAAGGGCGCCGTAACACGCGGATCCGGGTTCGAGTCTAAGTAGAATAAGAATTAAATTTCCTAACATGTATGATAATATTATTTATTCGTGCATGTATATGTATGTGATATAAGTGTGTCTCTGTGTTGACACAAATTTGTAACGGTAAAGTTACAAAACGGTATCGTAATATTTTCAACTAATCCAGATCCTTGACAGGTGAAGAATCTTACGAAGGCAAAACATACACGTAACACAAATGCCCAGCGATAAGCAAAAATATTTACACGATTGAATAACGGAGGAAATTTTTGTTTTATAAAGAGTTAAATAAAGTACTTCGATGAAAATCATTGTTAACGTATCTAACTAGCTGTCTATTTTGTATTGGGGGTAAGAATAGTAAACGTTTATTAAAACGAAAAGCATCAATATCCACCTCATGTTTAGAAATAAAAATCTGGTGGGGGAGGGCGCCAAGTCCCCCCTTGCACATATGTTCTTTCGCCCGTATCAGATCGCCTTATCGGGATTTACTCTCTCAGCCTTCTTCTCTCTTAAGGTAACCCACAGGGTGGTGGATTGCTGGACCAGGGTTAGGTGGAAAATCCAACTCTTCTTCCGCCGTCATAGCCGCATCTTCGCTAGCCAATGTTCCGATATGATAACTATATCTACACCTTGGCGGGTCGAACAGATATAGTGGTGCTTTGTCCCAGCGACATCTATTGGATGTCATAAGTTTCCTCCCTTAATATGTACTGCCAACTAACCAATAGCGGGGTGCATTGTACATAAGCGCAAATTTGTGGAGGCAATTGACTTACAAAGGATACTTTGTAAGTTTAACATCGAAAGCATGATTATGTACTAGAGGGAAGCCATTACAGGTCTATTTGAGTGAAAGGTATTTGTGCAAACACGGACCGGCAGTGGAGAATTGCTTATTTATCAGTTCATTCAAGTTGTATATTCGCCCAGTCTCGATCATGTAGGAAAAGTGCTCAAATTTGAACAACTAAATTTTGATTGGATGCGCCGCAGCATCCAATGAAATTCGCAGACTCGAACCACATAAATATCTGCTCGATATGCCAATGTGTAGATAGGGCCATTACATCGGAACCAGGCCTGGCCCTAGGATATGCGGGGCCCAAGGCAGCATGCGATGAGCACGGTCCCCCAAGCAAAACAACTGCATTGCCTGAACGTGCGGGCCCCAAGGCGGTTGCCTCGTTCGCCTTGCCCAAGGACCGGGCCTGATTGGAACCTTGGCTAGCGAAGATGTCATAGCCGCTTGGAAAGCGTCTTCCTCTTCCTATTCTTCCATCGAAACTTTGTGCTTTGAAGTTAACTACATCAGTATGTTAAGCAGAGTGACCCCTCCCCCGTGCGTTTAGTTGACACGGTTTGCTGGGGTGTGGCCGCCGTTAAGCACAAGCAGCTAGTTTGATCCAGCAGCGAGAATTGAGTGTTGTGTGAGGACCAGTCCTCCTTTTCATCCAAAGCTGCAGCTGCAATGAAACCAAAGATGTTACCTCTCCCCAACACTCCACAAAGAGAAATAACGGTGTGAGGGGGCAAATTTCTGTCGATCTACGAAAAGCACATTAGTTTCGGCCAGAGAACAATTAATTAGATTTATGGGGACAGGCGCTTGTTAAATCGCTATCCTGCAGTGATTCCAAATGTCTGGTCCGTAGTGATAGAGATTTTTAAATTAAGCATTCGTTTACTTAATCGCGAGATGGACTATTAAGGACATGGCTAACTTCGATTTCGTAGCGGGACTGTCGAAATTGAAAATTTCCAGAAACCGTTAGTCGAAAACTTGGATGGTCAAGTTGACCCCAGTTTTGGCGCCTAGAGGAAAAGGCGGTAAATATATTTCATCCTGATTGGTTACGCTAAATAGGAGTATGTTTCCCACACAAAATCTCCGAGCTTTAAATATTACCCCCCCCCCGAAAAATATAATTAGTATAAGCTTTGCTGCAAGAGTAAAGGTACAGGGGCCTCCGAGAGTCAATTTGGAACAAATTCTCTCGTAAAACATTTTTCTAAGGGACCGGATGTCTGGAAGGTCGACCGACACAATTTTGGCAGTATAAACGAACAACTCCTGAAAGCACAAAAGGGGAAAGTAGCTCTTCTGATGTATTCCCAAAAGTATCCTCAGATGTACCTACGCAATGACGTATTAAGGTTTATGTGTATCTACATGCTTACATATCCACCTACCCACACAAAGTTTAAGCGCCGAAAGGAGGCGGGACAGTAGGGAGGTTGGGAGAGAAAAAGAAAGGGAAAAGGCGAAAGGACAGAGAACAGCTACAGTGAAATTGAAGTGAACCAGAGATAAGCAGGTTATGCAAGTGTACAAGGCAACTACTTCGATTGCTCACTCGATCGTATGATGAACTAATCCTATCAGTAAAACAGATCGGCTATTTTTTTATAATTATATTTGTGTTTTGAATTCGGTGAAATATTTATTCCAAAAGAAGTGGATCTTCCTGGTGTATTGCATTATCACCATTGTTATGTAATTAATTAAATTTGGAGTTTTAATGTACGGGGGCTCGAGTCGTTCTGTTCTTTATATCTGCTCCGATATATTTTTATTCTACATATAAGTTTACTCGATCCAGGCAATAACAAACAGCTTCTTCTACTAGAAAGTTCAATATCACTAAGAAGTTATACACCGGAAAATATATGTGTGAAGATGACAGCAGAGAAAATATTTAATGTAAATGTTGTAGCGTGAAATTGAAACGAGGTAATAATAATAACAATGACAGTAATAATGGTAGTTGCAGCAACAGCAATATTAGTGGTTGTAATAGTGTTAGTACTACTAATACTGCTGCTAATATTACTATAACTACTACTAATAATAGTAACAGTACTAATATCATTACTACTACTACTAAAAATAAAAATAACAACACACACACACACACACACACACACACACACACACACACACACAGACACACACACACACTTCGGTAGTTTTCGTCAGTAAGTGTAGTACTGAAATTCCCGAGTAAGCTTGTTACGAATTTAATATATACCTTTTCATGTTTCATAGAACAATAATTTTATATAAAAAAGTATTAATATTTTACAAAATAGTTGTATTTGTTGCAAATTAATTGGGACTAAAATAAATGCAGTTATATTTATAAACCTTGAATCAAATGTATACCATGTGTCACCTATGCCATCATGGCGGCCAAAGAGATGTTGTGAAAGATGACCAGGCCGAATCCAGGTTGAAATAAATGACAAAAATTGCCATTTTTTAACAGTTATTTCGTTAGTGTATGTTAATCAGTTAATTACATGTTTTCCTTTTTGGGCGTTGATAATCCTGTGATTTTCAGGAGTCGAGCTATTTTGGTTTGAATTTTACGTAATTTCTCTAGTCCACTAAATAGTTTCTCATTTGCCTAGTCATTGTGTGTCTGGTCATCTCTGACAAATGTCTTTAACTAGGTTTTGACATCAACTCAAACTTTCCCTTTCTTTTACATTAATAACGTTGCTAGTAAGTTACAGGTTTCGGTGTCTATATTTATTATTGTAATAAACAAGCCCTCCAATGTCAATATATATTTTACAGGGCGTCAGCTTTAGTGTAAACTTTATCATCCCACATTGGTTACAGTTTTTAGAAGACACATTATACAGTAATTAACATACACATGAAAGTGGGGGCTGCGATTTTCTTTCGAGTTTGGATATTTAATTTACTTTAATCCCAAGTTAATTCATGTTTTAAATAATGAAATGTAGATAACGTGTTGTTATCTTGCTATCATTCAGAGCAAGACATAGTTCAGCTTTGTGAGAACTGGAAATCAAAAACAAATCCCAGGCTACTGAACCAGAAAATTTAAATTGTTGGTCTCTAGTATAATTGCGGTATACTGTGGTACGTATCGCACAGTATGTTCAGAAATACCGCGGTACGCTGCGGTACAAAACTGTTCGTGGTTCTCTTTTCGTCCAGGCACGCACTGTTGAATGACCGACACCGGTAGACAAAATTCAAAGCAGCGGAAGTATTACAAAAAAGTATTGGCAATAATGAGATAACATTAAATCACGTATTTACAGTTGTGTCGCCACTGACATTTTCATTGTATTCATCACTACTATGTCAGTTAAAGAAGTAATGAGTGTTTGCTTAAAGTGTCACTACGTGGTACTTTCATTTTCAGCCACAATGTGCGAGTTCGGGGGGTGGGGGGGTGGGGGAGACGGCGAGAGATGCGAATTCATGTACTTGTGCTTTAATCTTAATTTTACTTTTTCAATATTTTATAATAAACTGATTTTCTTGTCACTGAGCATACTTGCATTAATGGAACAGATACCACGGTCGGATGGGTGGAATCAGGTTGGCAATACAGATTCCTATTATTTATTTGGAGATTTGGAGAAGAGTGCTTGGTCAGAATCTTTGGTGGCAAGAATTGTTTTTTTTACACACACACACACACACACACACATATATATATATATATATATATATATATATATATATATATATATATATATATATATATATATATATATATGGAATAAGATTAAGAATGATACCTTTTCAAAGCATACAACACCTGTTTAGTTTCAGAAAGAAACCCATTTATTTCCCATATAGCATACCCGGAAGAGAAAAGATCATCAAACGTATTCAGAAACCTTATAGATACATTTGTAGTAGCATTTTTTAAGTTTTTAGTTATATTTTGATAATACACTGGTATATTTGTTTATATTTTTTGCACGATATCTGCCTTTATATAGGTAAACTGTCGCACCTGCAAAATTGTACTATTGAATAAAATCATTTAAGTTTGATAACCTTGACCTTGAAAATTAAATAGAACTATGATCATAAAATACTCCATTTGGCAGGAATGATTCATTGATAAGCATCATCGTTTTGTACATATATTTAGCAGCAGTTCCACGAAGACAAACAACATATTTTAACAGCATGCACTATCCAAGGCAATGTACTGAACTTTAGAAACTAGTCGCACGTCTTTTAAAATTTTCAGAGCAGCATGAGCTGTATTGTGATACTCTTGTATTGTCGCACTTTAGGCAGCGGTTCTGATAGATCATAGACGGCTCTAAAATTCCTGCATGTTTGACCATTTATGCATTTCAAGTTATAAGTAAAGAGAAGGCTAAAATCTGGACACTTATTTAAACATTCCACCTTAAATCTGTCCATGTTGCGTTATTTCAGTCGATACATTTATGTTGTAACTTGTTTGGAAGCAATTTATGGATCGGCACTACGAGAAGAATATATTTATTCCTGTTTCAGAAGTCTGTATCTGTATTGGTGCATTCTGCACATCGGTATTCTGTCTGCAACATACAATATTTTCGTTACAAAATTGCATCGAGTAATACCAATAACTGGAATCAAATATCATCGACGCCTGACTAAACTGAAAAGGAAAATATTAATAAGTTCCAAGATGAATTATGTTAAAAAAATAAAAGAAATTGCTTAAGGTCGTCAGTGTTTAACAGCGACCAGGTAAACTTAGCATCTAGCTTACAGCTGAGAACTTTTTCATGTTAAAATTACTCAGGTAATTGTTAATAAACCTAGAAAACGTTTTGTCTTAAAACAAAACAGAGACTTCACATATAGATCTATTCTCTTACCATGTATTTCATGCAGAACTAATATTAATACATGGTCTGTCTATATTTCCAGTCGTGGCTCACATTGTAACTAGCAAAATATTTTTTTTCTTTCTAAACAGGATCGATAAAAAAATTCACCACCCGCTTGTCATAAATAATGGCTAAAATGAATACTGCACAGTAACACTTTAAACAAACAATCAGTGTTTCTTTAATTGTCATAGCTATAAGTAATGAAGCGGAAAAAAGACGGTGGCGACACCGTTTAAAATAACCGATTTAATGCTATTTCTTTATTGACAACACATTTTTTTTGTGTATTTCTTCACCGGTATTGGCCATTCAACGGTGCATGCCTAGCTTCGTGTGCGCAGCATCATGGCAGGTCAGGGTACAATGCCAAGTATCAGATTGGTGCATCATGGTAAAAAGGGTTGTGAGATTCAGTACTTTCAATAACATGGATGATCTGCGTCACACAAGCACAGGAAGTGTGACACAAATGGACATAGAACACAATTAATTTTACTATATGTTCTCTACATTTGTTTCTCAATACTGACCTTTCCACTGTGTGACAATCGATACAAATCGTGTGTTAATCTAAAATAATTTCAGAGAAGACTTCACGGTGAAATTCTTGTCAAAGGTTTATCTGCATTTTTTTTTTTTTGAGAGGCTGAACTGTCAACAGAGCAGCATGTAAACAGATCACAGATTTCACTTCCTGATCATCACCAAGGCCTTATTACTCACTGTGGACTGTCGCCGAAATACACACGGAAAACCACACCCTGAACTCATATTCTCAGTAATAAACAATTACTTTTAAATCCCTACACAAAAATGCATAAATGTAACTCTTCTATCAACACCAAAATGAGAGGAAAAATGTTCTAAAAATAAACTCGATCTGCATTCTGAACTGGAAGTACTAATTGTGACCTAATTCCAAATGTCAACAATTTTCTTCTCTGCATTGTACTAGGTAATACTAATACTGTATTCCGGTTGCGTACATGAATACTAATTAGTATAAACTAGATAAGTTCAAAGTTGAATTAAAGTGGTAGAAGACTCTAGAGGAATTTCAAAAAGCCCCCCCCCCCCCGCCCTATGTTACTGTGTTGTTTGGCCCCTGGAGCAATAACCTCATTTGTTCCGACCTTGGATGTGTATTATAAATTTGTTTTAAAACAAACCCAATCTTTGTTTTAATTGATTATTCATTTTAGCTGGACTTTTCCATGTCTCCAAAGTATATTATTTAAGAAATCTATACATACCATGGCCAGATGTAAAAAAAAAAATAAAAAAAAATACAGTAATTAATTTCACATACTCTGTCTTTAAAAATAAACACAACTATTTTTTAAGGTAAAGAGTGGTTCTCTCTATTACCGCAGCAGTAGATGTAACAACAACTCTCTCTCTCTCTCTCTCTCTCTCTCTCTCTCTCTCTCTCTCTATATATATATATATATATATATATATATATATATATATATATATATATATATATATATATATATATATATATATATATATATATATGTCGTAATCTCTTTCTCCAAGTTTTTTCATGGACATTGTTTTAGTTTTCCTGCCGATACATATTTGCAATGTTTAATGTCAACAATGCTTCACTCTCTCACGTTTTCCGAGTTGTGTTTATTATGCACTGAAACCTAAAAAGGACTTAATTAGAAATATATATTACAAATTCTACATTGCGGGTACTTTTCCGTTCAGTTATTTCATTTTCAGTTAGAATAGACCATCCATAATTTCAGTATAATACCGCTTTATCTAATTTTCCGTCACTCTGATGAACATCTTCCAAAATTCTAGACACACTAGGGGACGTAAACCTAAGTTTAAAAGTCAAAACAACATAAAAGTCATGGATAATATATGGATAAGAATTTAGTGCCTTTAAACTTCCGCCTTAGTTTTTACGTGCCCCATGGGAGGCCCCAGCTTAGCGCTCTCACAATGCAACGAGTGAGAATATCGAGTACAAGATGGCAGCTTATACCGGCAAACTTTGGCAGCAAATAGAAATTGAAGTTCATCGCCAATATCAACCGATTTGGTCTAGTTTCATTTGTCTGATATGAATTTATATCCTGACATCTTCTGGTTCCTGATAAGAGTCCCTAAACCCCTAAATTAAGTGACCACACCCACGCAGCGATACAGAACAGTCGTTCACTGTGCGTAAACTGTTTGATTATAAGTCCCTATTCCACTACATTATAGGAGAGTGGAATGAATGTCAAGCTTCGAGATATATATATATATATATATATATATATATATATATATATATATATATATATATAAGGATTCTTCTTCTTCTTCTTCTTCTTCTTATTATTATTATTATTATTTGTAAAAATCGAGGAAGTCCAGGAAAGAAAAAGTCTTAATTCCTCGTATTCACCGTGAATATTGTCTGAATTGTGGATTCTAGAATTTCACAGCCAATTCAACTGCATATTTCTTATGTATACTTTTTCTTTCTTTAACAGTCATCAAAACATTCCATAAAGTGAGATCATCCAAGTATTATGTAGGACCGGTTCGGAGTAGGACAGGTTTTGAGTACTGTTAGATCATCCAAGTGTTATGAAAGCCGGTTCGGAGTACAGTTAGATCACGAAAGTATTATATAGGACCGGAGTACTCTTTGTAGACTCCGTAACTAGTTGGCCTCATTAATATTGGCCCTATTTTTTAAAATCACTACATATAATTTAAAAAGCAGTCTAGTCCCTATTTCGGTCTGTGTTTTACTGATAAATCCTAACAAACTGTATAGACCCTGCTACGCAGAAGTATTACAGGAAGGCAGGTGGGTAGGTGTTTTTTGACTGTATTTAGATTGTACAGATATTTGACAAAAGTATTAGTAGGAGAAATATATTTTTTTTTTCTTTAGGAAAGTAGTTACACTGAATATTTTTTTTATGAAGTCCAAGCTGTATCGTCTTTCACGGATTCAGTTTATTGTGTTGGAACTTAGAAAAAAAGTTAAAGTTTAAAACTTGGCATGTTAATAGAAAAGAAAAATTCTAAATATTGGAACGAGATATTTGGTTATATTATGATTTTCTCAACCTTTAAATTTGTTCTGGTTGGAACAGTTTAGATAGTGTGTATGTGTGTGTGTTACATTGTTTCCAAAAGTTGCGATCCATGAACCGAAACAATTGTCTTGCTAAGGTGAATCGCAAACTAATCTCCGATTTAATTCAGAATGTCCTGAAAATTGTGTTTTAATTCCTTGATAAAAGTAAAGTTTACAAATATAGATTTCCCCTTGCTGGAATTACTTTTAGAGATATTTCAAAAATATTGAGCATCGACGTGCTTTCGTAATTAAAACAGCGTACGCATTGAGCATATATAGTAAAATCTTTCATATTTGCATGAAACACCACCAAAATAGCAATGATATTTCAATTCCTCCCCCAACTCACATGCAATGTACACAATGTTTTTAAACTTTCAACTTCGAAAAGCATACAGTAGCGTTGTTATATTCCAATACCGCAGTTCTATACCACCTTTCAACAAAACAGCCATATAGTTACACACATTTCACCACTAAACAGTTTCTATACAGTCGTGGAAAGAACGGCTGACCCACTTCGTTTCGGTATAGTTGAACATTCGTAGTGTGTAATTCATATCCCATTAGTGAGTGCCTCACGTCAAGGATGTAACACTGAGTGTGTGATTATGACAATGACGTGGAACGACCTACACCGTACATTTACACGGACAGGCTGACTGAACCACCCCCGACAACATGTGGCCCCGGGGGTCGGGACGGACTAGGATTAATAGATAACGAATATTGTGGTATTTTATTGTATGTTTGAAGAGTTTTGGCCGGCGACATGTGTGTGGATTTTATGCAGGGATGTGAGAGTTCCAGAGCCGTTCATTCATTTGTCTGTTGGAAATATAATGTGTTCAAATGTAACCGCCAAGCACGTCAGGCACAGCGGGATACGTCCTCACTTTCTTGTGATATTTGTATGTGTTCTTCTGTCAATCTGTCTTCCCACAGCATCGACCCTCAACATTACGGAGTTGTTTTATCCTTTTGCCAACGGTACCACCGATAATCAGACTGATCGGAAAGACGATGGAGGTTCGGGGCAAGTAGAACTAAGTGTTGCCTTCCCTTTCTTCAATAGGAGCTTTAAACAGATCTTTGTAAGTATGCACTATACGCAAGATAAATGCTGTAAGTTCATTCGTCTTTCCATCCACATGTATACATGCAGCGTACACATGCAGTTTATACATACATACATACATACATACACACACATACATACATACATACATACATACATACATACATACATACACACACACACACACACACATACATACATACATACATACATACATACATACATACATACATACATACATACATACATATATACACACATACATACATACATACATACACGTACGTACATATATACTTGCATATGTAGACGTATTATTACATACCACATTGTAGGACTTGACGTTACATACATACATACATACATACACGTACCTACGTACATACATATATACATGCATATGTAGATGTATTATTACCACATTGTATGATTTGACGTTACATACATACATACATACATACATACATACACGTACGTACGTAAATACATACATACATACACACACATACATACATACATACATACATACACGTACGTACATATATACATGCATATGTAGACGTATTATTACATACCACATTGTAGGACTTGACGTTACATACATACATACATACATACATACATACATACATACATACATACACGTACCTACGTACATACATATATACATGCATATGTAGATGTATTATTACATACCACATTGTATGATTTGACGCTACATACATACATACATACATACATACATACATACATACATATGTATGCATACATAGCTAAATAATTGGTATAACTTCGCTGTATAGGCGCAGAAAGATCGATGTACTACTTACTGTAGGCGTACATGCGTGCATCCATATATGTCTGTGATAAGTTTCATCAACTCGTTTATGGTTTTGTTTAGTACCAGCTAGGTGGCTACCGATCTTCCCTAACTAGAAGCAACTGTAACAGTGTCATATTACAACAGATTTTTAGAAAACTAGCAATAATTTCTTTCAAATTATTATTCATAAGATAAAATGTAACATAGGAAAAGAGAGAGAGAGAGAGAGAGAGAGAGGGAAATAGCGGATGCAGTACAGAATAAAACGATGTTGAGGTTTCCAAGACATAGTATTAGCGGTATTCTCCAATTGTGGTGGGGGGTGAGGTAAGGAAGATAACCTAACCTGCCAATCCGAGAGAGAGAGAGAGAGAGAGAGAGAGAGAGAGAGAGAGAACATGTACATTAAGTTAGCTGATGGTTGCACGGCATCACCTCGTGCCATAAATCAGTTTCTAGATTGATAGCTGTTTCTTTTAAAGTGCGAATTTAAGCTTAAATTCCCTTTGAATTTTTCCCCTCACTACGTATTTTTGTGTATCTGTCTTCCAGCACCATTTACATTCTAGTCCTAAGTCGTTAGCTACATGATAACCACTTGTCCCCATATGCCATTTATATGGTAGAGCTCTGTCTGTCTCTCTCCTACACACGCAGACATAAACAGACACACACCATTATTGTTGCTCTTTGCACTTTGCTATCAGCTGACGGAAAAGTGTCGTTTAATTGGTGATAGGTAGATATGTAATCATTCTGCCAAGTCATCCATTATTTAGGAGTGATGTGTTACTCAGTCCCAAGTCACCCGTTATTTAGCGGTGCTGTGTTACTCGGTCCCAAGTCACCCGTTATCTAGCGCAACGGCGATTCCAAAAATGAAAAGTGTCGCCCATTGGCCCCATCTAGGTCACAAATTGGTGTAATTTGAAATTGGGTTTGCAAATGCACATTCCGTTTTCCTATTTACTCAAGAAATTCAATCGTATGTCAAATGCACTCACGTTATGGACTTAATCAATTTCTGCAATAAATATTCACGTTTCCATGATTAAAACCAGTCTGTCGTTATAGTCTGACTACAACACAGTTGTCTGTAGTGTTCTTGTCCGCTAAAAAAATGTCGTCTGCTCATGTCATGGCTATTTTAGCTGACAATGAAAAATTAAGGAATCTAATCGTGCCAAATCCATGATCCGAGCGCCATGTAATCACTATCAGCCTCGAGAGCCTTCAATACTGGGATTTCTGTTCATTATCTTCGAGTAACCATTTCCCTCCATAAAAAAATTTATTTTGGAAATCGTTATGTTCACATGTTTTAAAGACGTAAATATGGGAGATTAGTTTACCGGAAAATAACATGTTTTCCTATTGTATGCAGCTTTGGAAATAAGTGCCATGTTTTCGCCTATTTATCAGTAAATCATGGGTCACATGTGCTTGATTGGTGCCGATTGTAATCAAGGTCAGAAAGACAGTTCTGTCAGCCAATGAAATTTTATCATGGGTCACATGTGCATGATTTGTGCCGATTGTAATCAAGGTCAGAAAGACAGTTCTGTCAGCCTATGAAATTTTACCATGGGTCACATGTGCTTGATTGGTGCCAATTGTAATCAAGGTCCGAAAGACATTTCTGTCAGCCAATGAAATTTTATCATGGGTCACATGTGCTTGATTGGTGCCAATTGTAATCAAGGTCAGAACGACATTTCTGTCAGCCAATGAAATTTTAACATCATTTGCTTCTTTGGCAATGGACGCACTCTATTTAAAAGTCTAAAATTAGCGGTATAATTTTTCATCTTTATTTTAATTGGGTATTTTTTATGTGCTGTATGATCGCCATGAAAGGAACTTTTATGCACCAAAGACATCAAAAATGGTCATTGGCGCAAGAATCAACCCATTAGTGGCGATGTGGTACTCGGTCCAAGTCACCCGTTATCTAGAGGTGTTGTTTTACCCAGTCTCAAGTCACCCGTTATCTAACGGTGATGAGTGGTACTCAGTCCCAAGTCATCCGTTATCTATCGGTGATGTGGTACTCAGTACCCACTTGCAATTGTATTGATATATCATTACATTTTGGGGAATTCTCTCACATTTCCAGAAGATCTTTAATCCTACTTTTAACTTCCTCCACCTTCCAGCCTCTTCCTTAATCCGTCTTTGAGCGAGTGTGGTTTATACAAAAAAATGTAATCGCGTTTTAAGAATTTAAAATGTGTTACCTTTATCGGTTGTTACCGCATAAACTTTACAATTTTTTTGTTTCATCGTTACCTTTTTTAGTGTTATGCTTAGTTATGTGCTTATGTGGAAGGCTTTATCTTCCGGACTTATGTGCAGTTCGTTTTTATATTTTTGGCATATGACCTGTTGTTGATACTGTATGGCCACCGCTGTGCCGAGGTGACGTAAATAGTATTCCATACCATGCCGCTCTTTGGTATACCCTCTCTCTCTCTCTCTGTCTCTCTCTTATCATGCAATACGCCACACTTAACATACACACTTTCGTGACGTTACAATTACACTGTGTTGGTGTTGCAACTTTTCCTGTATTTCACAAACCTTGGCATTTGTATATCATAATAGACTTTATACAGTGATCATTTGAATACTAATATTTCATAGACTTTTGATTACAACTGACAAGTCACACACACACACACACACACACACACACACACACACACCTGTCTTGAAATCAAGGTTTCCTTCGTCGCTGTGGCAAATCGATCTGTCAAGCAATTGTAGTAGAGGAAGCATCATGTCGTTTAAAGTTAACAATTTACATACTGTATCAAAACATAAAGCTATCCGAGGAACTCTCATTACCAGCCTATTTGTATGTCTTTCTGTGTATATGTTGTTGTTATTGTGGGCGTAGCACCTTTTATCAGCACAGGATAGGTTATACATGGCGGCCAATATAACTGGGGGAGGAAGAACCAGGGAAAACCACGGGAAGAAACACCGATTGACTAACTTTCTCACATACCTACATTGGCTGATCCCGGAAGTCGAACCCATGCGGGAAAAAAGTGAGATGGCCACTGCACCCGCCGGGTCCCCATTCTGCGTCGTGCGCGCGCGTGTATATATATATATATATATATATATATATATATATATATATATATATATATATATATATATGTGTGTGTGTGTTGAATCAGTTTTTGTTTCCACTATCTTTCCCACCCCCGTTTTAAATATTTGAATATTTGTGCTATCTAAAACGGGGTGGAAAATGTCAGAGTAGGTTGAATTGGCAGAGGTTCTTGTGTGAAACTATGATGAAGGATATGTGAGTGTGCGCACGTGTATATATATATATATATATATATATATATATATATATATATATATATATATATATATATGTATGTGTGTGTGTGTGTGTTATATACATATGTGTGTGTGTGTGTGTGTAAGCATACACAGTTAATGGCTTTGATGTCGCTGCAGCAAGAACAAGCAGCTTATCTAATTTCTGCACTTTCTCACTATATCGCAGTAAACCCTACCGCAACAGGAAGTGTCACGGTTTGTTTGCTGCACTTCTGTGTAATATATTTTGCACACTGGTGCATGCTGACTGCACAGAAACACGACAGTCACATTATGAAATTCTTGGTTGATCCTGGTATGCCGAATAGATAAGAGTTACTTAGAGCTGTCTATGTCTACCGACGATTGGAAAGAATCGTAGGCGCTTTAATAATTACACATATGGTAGCTCAAACTACCCCCAGGATAGGGCGTATGATAACGCGTGATTTCAGCTATTGCTAGATAAAAATAGGTTGACTGAGGGGGAATTATGAGAGAATGGCCTGTGTGTACTCTTGATACAGGCAAACCGGGTTGGCATTTTTATCTTTTAATCTTTCCTCACACTACTGTTAATAAACTACATTAGCGGCATGACATTTTTGGGCAATCTTTTTTTCTTATTAGCATATAGGTCATATGGTTATCAGAAATTTTAGCTAATAGTTTCAAGCATATTAACGTAATCCATTTTTAAGGAATCGCTTGTTAGCATGGTAACGATATAACGTTTTAGCCAATTTATTTTAGCATATTAGCGATATAAAACTTTAATGATTTATTTTTTTTAGCGTATTAGCGTCATTCATTTTTAGCCAATCAACGTCTCAACATGTTTAGTAATCTCTTATTAGCCTATTAACGATTTATAATTTTAATGACTTTTTTCTATGGGGTGGGGTATTAGCGTCATAATTTTATTTTCGATCTCTATTTAGCAGAATAGCTACATACCATTTTAGCTAATCTTGGTAGCATGTTTTCGCCATTCAGTTTATTATATTTATTTTTTGCGTACATGTATTAACGACATAAAACTTTTGCCAATTAGTTGAGCATATTCGGGTCCCAACATTTTAGGCAATCGTTTAAATGGCACATACTTACCTATCATTTTTAAAATGCTTAGCATTTTTGCTACATATCATTTTCAATTAAATTTTGATACTATTATAATAGTTTATGTACAGTTTGATACTAGTCTAATATGGCATGTACAGTTTGGTATTGAAATTCATGTGCTTTTCTCTGACTAATTTTCTACTACTCAAACAGTCTTCATCCCTCGTATCAAACGATCGAGTGTAAGTTAAATGGAGTAACTGGCCTCTTGCTTCCCCGTTACATGTTGTATAAATTGTTCTTCCTCGTTGGAAAACCTTATAAATCACGCGCTCCGCGGCACAAGTGTTGAACGAAGGCAGCGCTCACGTAATTTGAGTAAGTAGGGATTGGCACTCAAATAGTTTATAACGTGATGGTGTTTTTTGTTCTCTATGAAAGAAACGTTATTTACAATAAACCGAAAGCTATAAATTGTTTAAATAAAACTGGAAATATCAATAATCCGGAAATACACCCTTCATAGATGCCAGACTATACATTTACTATTCGGCGTTACTTGGACAATAATGAACACTACTAAAGGTGAATAATTCTATAGCAATATTATGGACTAAAGAACCGATGATTCATCATGGAATAATTGGTTTTGTTGACGAAAACAGTATGTGAGGATAGACTGTATTAAAACTTAACAATGTGGACTATGGTGATATATGACATAATTCGTTATTTTTGGTAACTTGGTTCAAACGTAAACAGTCGAGTAAAAGGTGCTTTTGTTTTCCTCTAATTCTTGCGTCGTTTTCTTTTTTATGAGAAATAGAGATTTTGAATTGTGTATACATTTATCAATGACTGACTGCAATGCTGATGTTCTGCACTATGCAGGTTTCCCCCCCCCCCGTGTGATCATGAAGAGAAGAATAAAGTAACGCACCATGTGAGAGAGAGAGAGAGAGAGAGAGAGAGAGAGAGACTGTGCCTCGAACTCTTGAACAGTTCAAGTTGGGAAACGCCCTTCTTTTATCGATGTACTGGGTAATCATTAGATAACGCAATGCATGTAACACCTGTAATCGTTTGCTGTTTGTTTTGAAAGCGTTGATTCAGTCGAAACACAAGCTTTTGCCGAGTTCAGGAATGCGTGAAGATTAGTTAGGTTCGGCAATTTGCAGTTTCAGTAATATGGAACCAAATTAAATTTGATCCAACTTATTGTATGTTTAAAACATAACATTTAACTATGAAGAAAAAATTGTGATGTTCCGTAATGTACAACCTTTTGGGGTAAATTGAATTCATCTGGGTTCTTTCTCGAGTATTTTATGCAAGTTTTACGATGTTTCTTTTTTTTTTTTTTCAAAACCAAAGGATTTAAAAATAGATTTGGTTTTAACCATTAATATTGCGTTGAAAGTGAAAAGTCTTACGGTTAAGATGTCTGGCACCCCATTTGCTGAGGGTGCAAAAGGAATATTTTCAAAACAGCTCGGAAATGAAAGGATTACTATACGACTTAATATATAAGGTGGTAGTAGATAATATATTGACTTTGACATGAAATATTTTAAGCTTACCAAATGTAGTTGTTGTAAGTTTAACGCCATTTTCAGCAAACGATAGCCTAATCATATCATGGCGTCCAGTACAACTGGTGGAGAAAGAACCTGACATAAACCGGTAAGAACCACCGACCCACGGGGAGCTACTGGCAAGCTTTCTCACATACCCACATTGGCTGAGCCCGTGACTCGAACCCACGCGGACAGCGGTGAGAGGGCAGTGGTTGGTAAAGGCGAGCACTTTAGACCACTCTTAATCGGGTTTTCAATGGCATCATTTCGAATTGGTTGAAAATATTAGTAAACGTTTCTTTAGATCGCTCACAATGTCTTTAGATGGAACATGCTCAGTCATTTATGAAATGTTTGCGTACAAAGCTGTGCTTAGACAAGGGTGTTGTACACCTTTGATGCATCACTCAGGACATCAGCATATTTTGGGCCACACGCTGGAAGTACCATTGTGTCATATTTTCCGTCTATATATCTGTCCGTCCGTTCACACGTCTTGTTGTGCATCACAGTTTTGTAACCATGCACACACATGGATTTAATTTGATGGGCGAATTGCCTGTTAAATGTGCATGTGTCTAGAAAGACTGTTGTTTTCAGGTGTAATTGAAATGAGTTACAGTCATTTTCACGTCAGTATTACAGTACCACAATATGGTCGTTACCTACATTGCTGAGGAATCATTAAATATAGTCTGATGCAATTTCGAATTTGCATTGTTTATAGTATTATATATTTCTCGTATGGGTTTTGCCTTGTTAGCTCCATTTTGAATAGGACCGCTCCGGTGGCCTAGTGGTTTGAGCGTGCGCTTCGGATGCGGGACGTCACGGGTTTGAACCCGGCAGAGTCATACCAAAGACTGATGAAAATGGTACTAGCAGCTGCCTCACTTGGCGCTCAGCATTAAGAAGTTAGTGCTAGGTCTGGTCGGGCTGGTGTCAGGATAATGTGACTGGGTGGGACATCATGCTACATGTCACGGCATGATGTCCCAGTGCTAAACATCACTATAAACTGTCAAACGTCAGACATCGTAGCGATATGACTGAAAAATTGTCAAAGCTAGGTTAAAAATCCAAATGACACTCTCTCTCTCTCTCTCTCTCTCTCTCTCTCTCTCTCTCTCACACACACACCGTTTTAATAGAGTTATGTCCCTTGACGATTAGCTGCATAACTCCATCGGGGATGTTGCTTGTAATCAGCAATTGTGCAACCCTTACATATATTTGGATGCCATTTAGTAGGCGAGTTTCCTATAACATGTAGAGGTGTGTGTCTTTCATTGGTCTCGTCTATCAAGTCCATGTTTGACTGCGTTATTGCTCTTTTGTCCTCTTGAATTAAATCTCCACGACAGCAGTTTCTTGCGACCTGGATAGCTCAGAAACCATTCAACATATTCTGATGCAATCTGGTGTACATTATCTTAAGAACTGGATGTGACTTTTACGAGTTTTGTCTCATCAACTACATTTTTAACAGAGTTATGTCCCTTGATAATTAACTCTTAAATCTTCATAGAGGTTATTGATTATATATAACCAGCATAGCTCAAGAATCATTGAACATATTCTGATATAATTCGGTAATAACATTGTCTATTAGACTTACAGATTCATTTAAAGGGTTTAGTACCTTTCAAAACAGGAATGGACCAATATGAAGTATAGTTGGTCGTAAAAGAAAACGAGAACACTATGACATCTAGTATGGCTGCTACAGGTGGTGCTCACCAGATAATATGTACTTTTGAGAGAGTGACGTATGTAAGGTGAAGTAGTTCGCACTTAAAACATGCACAGTGGAGAGAATGTTTGCATACCTCTATGCTACATTAATGTAATGTAGATGATATTTCTTTTGGATATTGTACTTTTGGAAATTTTACATGATTTAAGCACACTGCTAACTAAAATGACTGCTCCCTTGTGTTAAAAAATCAGTCTGAATTAGTCTAAAGTACACTATACATAGCAGCTATTAAAAGAGGGAAAATGAATTTTGCCAGACTAGACAATACCAGCTTCAGAAAGTGCAATGAATGAATTACCAAATATATAAAATGTAAAAAAAAGTTATCGGCTCTTTTTTACACAATTTACCTCTGAAGTTCAGGAAGTGAAAATGACCAAGTAGAGCTAGGACTTTTTTGAAAGGTGCACATTTGAAGTAAGGCCAAGCTGTATACTCTATAACCCATAGTACACCCATCAATCATACACCAAAATAAAGGGAATTAAAGGTTCTTTGCATTATACCTAAGATATACAAGGTCTTTTTTAAATAGCCAGTATAACCAGTGAGGAAAGCCAGGGATATTCTTTTTCTTTAAAATCCTAACCCTATGCAAAATGCGAAACTGTATAGCGCCACCACAGCAGTCATATAAACATATTGTTATCGCTTTTCTAACTGAACGGAAGTCATATTGTTCATATAATTTCTCTAGAAGACTTTTTTAATGATGTATGGCTGGTTCTTAATGAAAATGGTGCAACTGCGACTTCCAATATGGCCGCCACACTAGCCATCTTGAACATCTTATTAATGCTACTCTTCCTGAATGGAAGGTTGTATCGGCATGTTGTTGTGTTTTAATTAAGTAACTTCTTATGATATATAGTCGATCCTAAATGAATACTGTGCTGCGCAGACATCCGTCATTGCCACCAGTGTCCATCTGGAAAATCTTGTGATCACTACTACTAAATGTAGCAGCACGAGATTTTCACTGAAAGACGTATTATGATGTTTAGTTGGTTGCAAATGAAAATTGACCGCCACAATGGCCATCTTCTGAATCTTTCTATAGATTTCATTATAGCTACGTGTGCTAGTTGCACCAAAACGCTTTTTATAATGTCAAGTTGGTCCTAAATGAAAATAGTGCCAATCTGATATCCAGTATGGCAGCCATCCGGAAAAAAGTTTATGATTGTTATTTCTTCAAAGAGAGAGTCATATTAGCATGGGTTTCCACCAGAAGACTTTTTATGATGTTTGATGGTCCTAAATGATATCTTTTTGGTCCTGAATGGTAATGGTGCCAATCTGACATACACAACATCTGATTTTAAAATCTTTTTGACAAAGAATATCAGAAATGGTTTCAGCACACAAGAGTTAAAAACATGAAACTATCTCTTGATTGCGGTCAATAGAACAATAGTCCCTTCAAGAAACCCTTGTTGCATGATAATTTCTTCAAACTATGTTATATTTCAACTAAATTTGTGCATGTCGCTTCAGATCTTTAGTTTGATTTCTATTGTTTCACACCATTATATACTAGCGTTATGGCCTAGGAATAACGTACACTTGTTTTACTGAGGAACAATGCATATCATTTTTAGTTATCATGCACTTTAAAATCGACCAGATCTTGCATGAGATGGATTTCTTCCATCCCACGTCATCGTTTAGAAGAGATATATCCCCCTAAATGCCCATTTTTTCCAAACTTTGATTTTCCAGAAAAAGTTCTTATGTTTAAGGTTCTACCATGCTAATGGCAGTGAGCTGGACCCTTTGCGATGAACGTCGCTGCTAGCTCTAATTAACTGCACATCGCCGAAAATGACTTAACAGTTAATTGCAAGAAAGGTATACGAATAGTTGTCGCAGTGCTTTTGAGCAATGACAAGTTTCCTTTATGCTAATAAAGTTAGGCGTAAACGTAGTGAAACATTTTGTTCAGAGACAGTATCTTTTCTTTAGGTTTTGAGGACTTGAACCTAATTCAATTTTGCATAACGTACAGTTTCATTGAAACAGACTTTCAAACAAAGAAAGAATAGAACTCTTGAAATGCCTGCCAATATCTCTCTTTTTTTCGGGAAGGGATAAAAGCTTTTTTTTCTTCAGATTTTAAGTTTGTTTTGGATTTGTTTACTTTATTACTTGCTTTAACTTCCAAATTGAACTTTCAAGCTGTCATTAAATATTTATTTTAAGTCTGGAGTTCGTCATATGGATTTGGGAAAATAACTTCTCTGTGGAACTTGCAGAGTGACTTTGTACCAAAATAATTTTGAAAAGTAATTTTGGAAGGTACGTTTTCATGAATGTATAATATTTGTAAGTGCCGAATCTAGATCACATATAAATGCTGCAAGTTTTCTGGTTTCTTATAAAGTTTTTGTTTCAACGTAGATGGTTTAACTGGTAAAGGCATGAATGATGGCAGGATCAACTTATAGTGGTTTTCTATTATGTAATCTTCCTTCTCTACCAGGCTTGTAATATATCACGTTGACAGGTCGTTTTACAGGAACTGTTTTAGTGGAAGTGCCATACTTTTCCTGATATTTATTTTGCATGGGATACATGCAATCCAGGCTCTTCTAGTTTTACAGACCTTACAGTTTATCATCAAAAGAGAGAAAAAAAACCCCGCTTCGCTGGATTTTGTTTAAATAAGACGCCAGAAGTTGTAAATAATTCGATATTTTCGTGCTTACCCAACGCTATCTTAGTACATTTTATGGCGGCACTGATACCAGCTTGCATGATTATCACTTCTAGACAAGCATACGCACGAAGCTTCTTGCTAACTTTAGATATTTTGTTGTGCTACAGAACGTGTTTTCTTATGTCAAATATTTCTTGCAGAGCTATTTCGGCAGTTCAACTCTCCGTAAAGCGAACGAAACGTGTTTTGCTTCCAACGGTAACGCCCAGATAGTTTTCAAGTAATATACTGAGGACGAGGGCAAGATGAAATTCCTACCACATTAATTCTAATCGCCTTCACAAATATGAGAGAAGTGTCAGGGATTCTGACTTACCATGTAATCGTGCACTATTCTTGAAATGGTTATTTCTTTTTTTATCAACCGAACTTGGTGTTCGAAGATTTAGACTTGCACGACAAAATAAACTGGAATTCTGCAGTAAACGTTTTATGCGTGTAGATTTGGGCCTATTTACATGAACATAATTACATGCCAGCCATATTCTATGAATGTTGCATATACATGTAGTGGTACTTATGTCCGTTAATTGCATCTGTCCGTTCCTCAATAATTTCGTTTTGTATGAGACATTAGACTAAGAGGAGGTCACTCTGGTCGAATTGTTACCATTTTCTGTCAGAATTTAACTAAAGAATTTATTTTCCACTTAATCGTATGTGTGAGTGTGATTTGGATTTTTAACCTAGCTTTAAATTTTGTTTCTGTCATGTCTGCAGTATGGCAGTTTATCATGATGTCTAGGACTGAAACATCATGCCGCAGACATGTAGCATGATGTCCCGCCCAGTCACATTATCTTGACAGCAGACCGACCAGTCGTAACAGTAATCTCTTAAAGCTGATCGCCTAGCGAGGCAGCTGTTTAAAAGTCTTTATGACTCGGTCGGGGTTCGAACCCGCGACCTCCCGCATTATTGTTTTTAACTCGATATGTTTGAAAGACTTAATGAACTGGAACCAACTAATTTTTAAGGTTTATATCAAGTAGACCTTGGTCAAATCCGATTATCATGTTTTTCTTCTTCTTCAGTTTGTTCTTTCCTTGTGACCACTGTTTGTTTAATAACGTTGTTCTTACATTTTGAACTAACATTTATTCATTTAGGCCGTGTCATGCCATGAAGTCTTTTCTAGTGGAATATGTTAGCCATTGTTTCCTGCATGAAATTTAGTATCGAGAATGCTTTTATTCTATTCATATTTCGGAAGGATGAAGACGATGCTACATTGTGTGCATGTTAACTGCAAATCAGGTCTTGATTTGTCTTAAAGTTTAACTGAGCTTTTGGAGAAAGACAGGGCCTTGTAACCGATCATTTTGTTGCTTTTGTTTCCTTTACAGATGCAAGGCATGGAGTGACTTTAAAGTACTTTATTGATCAGGCATATTCCCGTTCAAATGATTGCTTAAAGAAAGAAATTGGCACAGCTCTATTAATTCTAGATGTATATCCCAGCCCCTTCTTTAAGCAATATGAAATTTAATTAGGTTAATAAAGATCTGACCTTCACATATATTGAAATGGTTACCGGATAGTTTTCCCCAAAATTAGTTAAGAATTTATTGAAACCTGATTTGTTTTCAACTGCAGAATTTACGAATCCTTCAGTTATGTTTGTGTAAACATAATTTTACTTAAAAGAAGAGCTGCTTTTTGTACGAGGTATATTTAGAACCTAAATTAGGCATTCGTTCGCTAGGAAGTCATTGACAATAATCTTATTTTATATGCTAGGAAACGTTATCCAACAAATCATACCTTACGTGGCATTGCTGGTTGAGCGTTGGGCTTGAGAGCTTGTGCCACACACTGACATTATTTGATAAGACATTACCGTGTTTATGTGAGGAAGCGAGGTGCATATCGTTCATCTTCAGCAATTCAGTCAACATTATGTCAAGAGCTATTTTTGGTTGCTTTTCGCTATCTAGCTTTACTAGAGATATACACCGCGATCAATCAAATGGTGAGCTATAGTGGAATGCAGGACCACGCCTAGATGTAAAGTATCATCTCAATTTATGTGATGTATAGTTGTGTGTGTGTGTGTGTGTGTGTGTGTGTGTGTGTGTGTGTGATTTGGATTTTTAATGTAGCTTTACCAGTCAGTCATATCGCTACGAGATCTGCAGTGTGGCAGTTAATAATGATGTCTAGCATCATGCCGCAGACATGTAGCATCATGTCCCACATAGTCGTATTACCCTGACACTAGGCCGACCAGTAATAACACCAGCTTCTTAATGGTGAGCACCTAGCGAGGTAGCTGTTTGTACCATTATTATAAGTCTTTGTTATGACTCGGCCGGGGTTCGAACCCGCGACCTCCCACATCCGAAGCAGACTCTCTAACCACTAGGCCACCGGAGCGGTCTGTGTGATGTACAGTGGTATTTGGAAAAAGATTTTTTAAAAGATCGATGGTGAGTTCATTATGACCGATGAACTATCGATTTCAGCCGGCTGGAGATATTTTCTATCATTCATTGAAACATTCCATTTCGATATATCTGGAATAATGATTTGTGCCACAGAATTCATAGCCACCGTGTTAATGTATATATAAACTCCTCTTTTTATTTACGATGCTGGTTTTCGACAATCAAAATATAAATTACTTTATAATCAAAGTTGTAAAAATTAAATTTCCCTTAGAAGAAAACCTTAATGGTGTATAATCGATTATTGAAAATCGTAACTTGAATGTTGCATCTTTTTGGTTTTCAGTCCAGACTAAGATTATTTTGATTCATTGTCATGACGCAAATCTGTATTATTGGTAGAGAAAGAAAAAACAAAAACAACACAAACAACCCATGTACGTGGCAATTTGTTGCCAAGTTGTGTGAGTGTAATGTACGTTTTACAGGAGGACGTTCTTCTAACATCATAAACAAAAGAAATAGCGTAGTACATATCGCACACAATTACGAACTTCATCCATAGGATGGGTTGAGTTGGTTGGTGTTTAATGACACATCATTACATTAAAGGTTATTTCGTGCTGAATCAGAGTGAGTTAAGTGCCTTGACCAGGGACACCACAGCAGCCAACCCAGCGTCATCTGGGAAGTTTCGATTATTTTATAAAATTATTATTTAGAACAATACTTTAAGCATAAAAAATGTTCAGTTTTGTTGGTATATTTCTAAATCTTTAGGAGTCTGACGGAATTTATTTCTTTATTTATTAATCGGCCAAACGTCTTTGGTCAACATGTTTGGATATCTAATTTCTTTTGTTGATTCAAGATTTGTTCTTTTTTTTTGTTTGTTTTTCTATTCAGTCGAATGTGTTATCCTTTTCTGGCAACAAAGAGGTTTTTATGCTTTTGATTCGCGCTAGTCCATTTGGTTCAACTTAGTGTATTTTATTACTGTATTAACCTTGTTTCGCAATATCAGCTTGCAAGCAATTCAGCTGACGTTTGCACTCAGCAAGTGTGCCATTTTTCCGTTGAAGAAGTAGACATTATTTATAATTACATATTACATTGAACAAAGTAACTACTGTCATGGGGCCCCTAGTGGCCGAGTGGTCTAAATCGCTCACCGTCACGGATCATAGCCATCTTACCTCTCTGCGTGGGTTCGAGTCTGGGGTTTGGCCAATGTGAGTACGTGAGGAAGTTTGCCAGTAGCTTCTCGTGGGTCGGTGGTTCCATCAGGGGTTTTCCCGGGTTCTTCCTCCACCATTTATACTGTCCGCCATGTATAGTCTATATTGTGCTGAAGAAATGGCTTTAAACTATACAACAACAACAACAAAAACAACAACAACTGTCATTGTGTTCGTTGATAATTTAAACAGTAATATAGAAAATCATTATTCGGTTAGATACTCTAAGAAAACATCAAATTCCTTCTGGGCCAAAATGTTGAAATACCGGTGCATCTCAGGATTGTTTCATTGTATATCATTTTTACATATGAGAAGTACGAAGTTCATGATGCTGATACGGGTGTGGTCAGTACATGTTTCTCTAATTCTCTTAATTCACTTTTGATTAATTATATTAATTACATTCAAATAGGTTTAAAAGTCTTACAAGAAAGAACTTGCGCTGCACTGTTGTCTGGAATGAAGAATTATTTCATAATCCTTCTGCTTGCACGAGTTCCAACTGTATTTCTGTGTCCTATCACGACGATAGTAGTAATAGTTTTACTGTTGTCCATCCGTCCGTCTGTCACATCATCAACACGTTTTTAGTTATCGCTTGACACTTTCACGTGTCCATGGTAGCCGTCGAGTTTGGTGTTAGTGTGAAAAATAACGTCTCAGTAAATGCCTCGTTGAGGTTAATACCATATCTACCTGAGCCAATTTATTGGTAAATGCATCTTCTAACTAATGCATGTTAATAATTAACACACTGTTTGCCTCATACATTTTGATGGTAAATACATTATCTACCTCATACATTTTGATGGTAAATACATTAGCGATATCTACCTCATACATTTTGATGGTAAATACATTATCTACCTCATACATTTTGATGGTAAATACATTATCGATATCTACCTCATACATTTTGATGGTAAATACATTATCTACCTCATACATTTTGATGGTAAATACATTATCGATATCTACCTCATACATTTTGATGGTAAATACATTATCGATATCTACCTCATACATTTTGATGGTAAATACATTATCTACCTCATACATTTTGATGGTAAATACATTATCGATATCTACCTCATACATTTTGATGGTAAATACATTATCGATATCTACCTCATACATTTTGATGGTAAATACATTATCGATATCTACCTCATACATTTTGATGGTAAATACATTATCGATATCTACCTCATACATTTTGATGGTAAATACATTATCGATATCTACCTCTTACATTCTGATGGTAAATACAATATTAGCCTCTTACATTTTGATGGTATTTGATGGTAAATACTATATATAGACTTAAAAAAATGGTACTAACAGCTGCCTCGCTTGGCGTTCAGCATTAAGAGGTTAGTGTTAGGACTGCTTGGCCTGGTGTCAGGATAATGTGACTGGGTGGGACATCATGCTACATGTCTGCGGCATGATGCCCCAGTGCTAGAAATCAGTATAAACTGACATATTGCAGACATCGTAGCGATATGACTGAAAAATTGTTAAAGCTACGTTAAAAATCAAAATCACATCATATCACACACACACACACACACGTATATATTCTGATTGTAAATAAGATATGTTCCTCATACATTTTACATTTTGATGGCAAATACAATATCTATTTCTGCTTCATACAATTTGATGGTAAATACAATATTTGCTTCATGCATTTTAATGATAAATACAATATCTAAATCAACTTCATACATTCTGATTGCCTCATATATTAAGGTGGTAAACACTCCATCTGCCTCATACATTCTCATGGTAAATACACTATTTGCTTCATACATTTTGATGGTAAATACGCTATCTGCCTAGTACTTTTTTGCTGGTAAATACACTATCTGCCTAATACATATTGACGGTAAATACACTATCTGACTCACTTTCTGATGATAAACAAGCTATCTGCCGCGTACTTGATGGTAAATACTGTCTCATAGACTGTGTTTTTAAAGCTTATCATTTTACATGTTGCAGTGAAAGTTTAATGTAAAAGTAAAATAGCTTGTTGTTTATGACCGTTGAAGTGGACGTACAGAGCCCTCGCTGTACAGAACTGTTATCCAATTAATCGGAATAAAAAGACGGTGTTTTGCAAGTTTTGGACCAGACACAACAGTTTTTTTTTTTTTTTTGATGCAACGGCTTTCATGAGGCCGGCGCAACCATTTTTCTACTGAGAATAAAATGGTTAAATTTTGGTTCCAGGAAGATTAACTCCTACTTAGCAAACATCGTTTCTGTTTCAACAGTTGCCTTTAATGTACTCACAAACCTGTTTGAATCATATCTGAATTTTTTAGACTTATTTTATTTCTTATCTTATTTACGCGGGCATTACTGAATTTGTCTGACCATAATTTAAACGGTTTCCTGCCTTGATGTTCATTCGTTTGAATGTAAAAGGTTCTTAGAGCATTTTGGTATACTGTTGAGGGTGTACAGTTTTCTGATTCGAAATGAATAACTTTCTCTAAAATGATTCCTACTTAATGAGGAGGCAAACGTTTAATTGATTGTATGATCACTTATCACCGCCCAAACTAAGTTATTTTTGGCGAACTGGCGTCAGAACAAACATAAACGTACCCTCGATGTAAATTCCGAAACATCACGGTATTTTGGTGGGTAAAGAAGTCTTTATTTGTTAGCTATCCTCACTTCTCTTTTCGATAGTTAACAACATTCCTCGCCCACATGAATCCGAATAAAGATGCCAACATCGATGGCAGGCTTTTGTGCAAATGTTACTACGGACGTCACTGGAGTAGGTGGACAGATGATCAACAGATATGTTTTTCCAATTTCAGAGCACAGGGTGCATCCTCAGCTCTAGGGAGCTTGTACGTAAATGAAGTATCCATACAAGACCGCTCCGGCGGCCTAGTGGTTAGAGCGTCCGCCTTGGATGCGGGAGGTTCGAACCCCGGTCGAGTCATACCAAAGAGTTATAAAAATGGCACAAACAGCTACCTCGCTAGGCGCTCAGCATTAAGAGGCTAGTGTTGGGACTGGTGTCAGGATTTCGTTTTGATGATATTACACTTGTCATGGAAACTATCAGATGTGTTGTTTTTTTTTAAAGTTATTCTTTTCTTTCTAAAGCAGTGGGTTCTGTTAGAAAATATATACATATACTTGTTTTTGGTGCAGCATGGTTTAGAGAATTAAAAACACATTCGAAGCTAAATAAGGGATTTCAGCTCTAGGAGAACGTCACACGAAAGGAAGGCAGTTGTCGTAACTGAATCGTTGTCGGTGAATACACGTAAATTACACGCGCCATTAAAAACAATTGATGTAAGAATAAAACAAACCTGTAATTCATGACCTTATATCTTAGTTTGATCGTTACATAAAGACGTACCGTACACGTTACACTAGTTTTTGAAGAGTCAGTCCATTATTTACTTAATTGTAGACATAGTTAATATTCACCGTTTTTTGCATTAGAAGTGCCAGTAGATTGGGTGAATGCTGTGTTTTTCGGTGGGAAGTTCTGATCATCCACTGTCTTTTTAAGACGTCGTTATGGTAAAAATCACATACATATTTAACATGACAGTGATATCTTTTTTATAGTTTTGAAAAAGCACGCTGATTATTACATTTTGAGGTGTCATGCATACAGTAAACCAAGCCTAGTTCGAATACGAATGTAAAATATTTCATATAATACGAAGGCTCGGCCAATATGGATCTTTGAGAAAGCGTGCCATTAGCTTCCCATGGGTTACTGGTTCTTCGCAGAGATTTTTCCGGGTTCATCCTTTGCCAGATATACTGGCGGTCATGTTTTGCCTATCTTTTGCTGACAAATGGCGTTAAACCCACAGCAACATATGGATAACAAGAAGCAATACTGGGGCTCCTGATTGGTTCGATGTAAACGTGTTTTACTGTGCACACACGCATTAGTCATATGGCGTGTTAGAACGGATGAACACACGGGTGGGTAGAGTGAATTTGTTTGTTTTGGCAAATAACAATGTTATATTTAGTAGTTATGTTCAAACTAAGTACTTCCTTAAAATTTGGCCTGATTCATCAATACGGGCGCTATCTAACCTTGCAACTACTGCCACTGGTAAGAGAGCGGTTATTTACATAGGCGTGGTCTCCATTTTGTGTACGATTGTCTGTAGATAATGGCATTGCATTTGTTCTTTGTTCGAGAAAATAAAATCTACATTCGTTTATCTATGGCAAAACTATTTCTTTGTATCATGAAAACCAGATCTACAGCAAATCACAGTAATTTAGAGTCGTACATTTCTAGCGATTCTTCCTTCTTAGAATAAATTCTAGAGAATTCACGATGGGCCCAAAAACCTAACAATAAATTTGTTTATTACCTTTTACTCTGTATAAATATAGCATTGTATAGTCTCACGTTACGCTTTGTACACGATGACGTATTGATTAATTGATTAATATTTTTTTACTGGAACATCAAGAGAAGATATGACAATATTTGATTACATTCAGGTTGTAAAGTTTTAAGCATATAAGAAAGAGAACAAAATATAGCGTGTGAAGTTATTACATAATGCTTAACATGCTTTACAAGATTTGGAAAACACAACCTAAGAGCCTGCGAAGATTTTTTAAGAGTCGTACTTTACCTGTATTCAATATTTTGTTATAGCCATACAAGTTAGTCCAGGAAATGTAAAAATGAGATGACATCAAGACATGAAAGGCCAAATCGTACTGAGGCAATAGCAGTCAAGTGTTCTGATTTGAGGCAAACTATCTGGTCAGAGCTGAATTTGAACCCTCATCTTTCTGGTCCCAAGACCGGCTTCTTTACAACTTGACCACTGAAAGACGAGAGAATGTCTAATCGCAAATAAATAAATAAAATAATAAATAAATAAATCGCTTCTGATAGTGAGGGATGTTAAAGATTTTAGAGCTAAGGTATTAATCTCAATAGATTGATTTTTTTTAATATACAAAAATACAGAGATCCATCACCAGTTTGAAAGTTTGCCATCCTTAATTAGCACTTATAAAAGTTTGACTACAATATTCTGACCCCGATTACAAACCTCCGGAACTGTCCGTCCTTCCGTCCGGGTGGTCATAGTTGTTACAACACACACACACACACACACACACACACACACACATGTATGTATGTACACACCCACACACACCCACACACACACACACACACATATATATATATATATATATATATATATATATATATATATATATATATATATATATATATATATATATATATATATCATGGTCTGTTCCTTACTTAATTAAACGTAAATAAGGTATCGAAAAATACATTTGCCCGCTTTTTTCACTGTCAGTTACCTCAAGCGAGACATACCTGTATATATATTTTTCTTGATGGGTTACAACAGACGCTAAAAGTTCTTAGCACGGAGTTCAGATTGAATTGGGGAAATGCCCGTTATACTCAAAACTGTTTTTGATGAAACTCAAGTTCACGGTCTAAACCTCAGCATCTGATATGTGTATTTGAGTGAATTTGGATAAATGCAGTTCTTGCGTGTATGGTAGAAAGACGTAAGTAAATAATAATTAAAATTCTATATTTCTAAATTGATTCCAATAAAAGTTATAAACAGTTAATGCTTCGGTAAGATATTATCTGTTCAAATTTTCTTTCTTTCTTTCTTGCTTTCTTTGAAAGGAGAGGATTATATTTTAAAGATATTTAGTAAATTAAATCGAATCGCACTTGGTTGCCCCAAATATTACATTGTATGACCAGGTATTTTCGTATCACACAAATCCAGTGAGCTCTTGTAACTCGCTAGTGGCTTAGTTGCCTTTAAAAACAATAGAAAATTAAGAAAAACAAACGGGCCATTTTGAAAGGTTATGGACGGTAAATGCAATTATAATGGCGAGCACTTGTTATTTTTATTACTCATAGAACAAATCACGTGGAACGTATTATTTGCACACACGATGCTCATTAATAAAATAAAGTCAGTTTCACCTTAACTGTGTAACTGTGATACATTTTTTGCAGTTAATAATGACCCAATCAAAGGAGTTTCCAGCTGACGCGAGCAGGGCATAATAGAACGATGAGTTGTCAAAATAGCTGACTGGTATGTCGTGTGGACAATTTACTCGTCCATGAAAGATGGTCTTGCATAGAGGTCAGCATGATATTTTTTATGAGTGGTCTTTTATGTCAATGAAACCTACATGAATTATGTATATGTATTACATCAATCCAACAGGGAACTACTTGGATTCGCTTTCGCTGCATGTTGCTAGCATTATGTACCGAGTCATGATCGTATAACCGTATCCGCTACCAAAGGTATTGATACCACCAGTACACTTTATTCCGTTTAATAACTGTACATCTAATTTGGCCCCACCAACATAGTCATGTAAAGTACTGACAATTATTTCATCATTTCTAGTTTGGTTTGGTTTTGTGAGTTTAACATACTTTTTTCTTCACGTGATTGGCTATACAGGATTCCATTATAGTTGAGGAAGAACAAAGGAAGACACCAGGAAGATCCACCGACCCAATGGAAGCCACTGGCAAGCTTTCTCAGATACCCACGTTGGCAGAGCCGAGACTCGAACCCACATGGACAGAGGTGAGATGTCGGTCATCTGTAAAGGCGAGAGCCTTAAATCATTCGGTCACCCGGAGTCCCGCATCACTTCTAGTAAGTAGACGACTCAAGCAGGGACTGGAGAAATCTTAACACATCGAGATCCATTATCTGACTTCTCATCCTTCGTAGCGAATAAACCCCCAACTATACATTAGTTATTCCAAATACTCAAAGGAACTATACGTTCACTGATTTAATTTAGATAGAAAACAAAAAATGGTGCTACGAAGAAAATGATTATTTATACGTTCTACACCAACCAGCACGTGCATCATTGAAAGCAAACGATATAAACGTTTTTTCCAGTATTCAAAAGGAAATGAACTGAATTTATTAACTAAAAGAGACTTGAGTTATATGACTGTTGAACAACAGGTGTCCAGAGTATAATCATCATGCACTTCCTCAGAACCTGGTAGATAATGCACAGATCGCGTGCTCAATGCCGGCTCTAATCCACGAACGCTGGGTTAAACCGCGTTATTCTTGAGGCTACACATGCAGCCTATCTATTCGGTCCACTTCTTCCCGGTAACCCTCAGAGGTACAATGCATTCAGTAACATTTGCATTCATTTTGAAATCTTCTCAGTACCAGCACATAATTATGATACCCTTTACGAATGTGCAATACCACGAAGTTCAAAACGTTATCGGACCTATGTAAAGCTAGTACGTGTTATTCCGAACTTCATTTATAATACTTCTCATTAAAGTAATCAAAGCATGCATGATTTTTTATATGTATATATCAACTGTGGATGCGCAGGTCTGTGAATCCGAGAGTTGTTATTGGCACTGTTGACTCTCGGTTTTGTTTTTAAAATGACCATAGAAGAAGAAAAAAACATTTCCGCTGCCTCGGCTTTAATCCACGAACGCTGTCTTCAAAGCTAATATATTTTGTACCATCCTCTAAGCGGTGATCTCCTACAAATATGGAACGCCAGAGCTGTCTTAAGATGACAATTTTTATTATATGACGTACAGACCTTTTTTTACGATGTGCTTTTTCCCCTGTATTGTGTGTGTGTGTGTGTGTGTGAGTGTGTGTCATTTGGGACTTTTTGACGAAGCTTTAACAATTTTCAGTCATATCGCTACGATGTCTACGGTGTGACAATTTATAGTGATGTCTAGCACTTGGGCATCATGCCACAGACATGTAGCATGATGTCCCACCCAGTCACATGATCCTGACACCAGTTCAGTCCTTACACTAACCGCTGAGCGCCAAGCGAGGCACCTGTTAGTACTATTTTTGTAAGTCTTTGGTATGACTCGGCCGGGGATTGAACCCGTGACCTCCCGCATCAGAGGCGGACGCTCTAACCACTAGACCACCTGAGCATTTTCCTTGTTTTATGTACAAACATCGTTATACATAGTCGAAGGTCATACACAGTGTGCATTGTATTCTCCATTGTTCTTTTTTTTGCTCTCAAATGTATTCCTTGCATCCTCACACTTTATTCGCCGTCACTAGTTATTTAAGATTTCCCATGTGCTTCAAAACAGCTGCAGTGACAAACAGCACAGTTGCGTAGGGTTTAATCTCCTCTTGACTTTCGTATACGTCAGCTGCATGCCTGTGTACTGTTTACCAGACGCTATATCAATATTTCCCTAGCTTTCTGGTGTATATCCACGTGCATTGTTTGGTGCAATGTTCGTAGGCTGGTATTCACGTCTTAATATATATTACATCTGCTGTTCAGCTTCTTAACAGATATTCCATCCAGTTTGAAAAAGGACAATCGTGTCACTTCTTTGTCGTCAGCATTACAATTCATTATTATTTTTTACAGTTAAAAATGTTGGGAATCGATTCCAGTATCAAGTAAATTAATGCTTGCCTATTGTCAGAGGTCCCAGGTGGCCTAGTGTTTTAATGCTCGCCTTTAAAGATCACTGACATCGCACCTTCGTCTGCATGTGTTCGAGTCTCGGCTTGGCCAACATGGGTATGTGAGAAAGCTTGTCAGTAGAATCTCGTGGGTGGGCGGTACTTCTTTGAGTTTTCCCGGGTTCCTTCTCCACCAAATGTACTGACCGCCATGGATAGCCTATCGTGTATTACAAAATGGCGTTAAGCCCATGACAACCAATTCTTGGGAGTTAATGCAATAGAAACATGATTGAAAACAAAAACTTAATCATAAAAAAATGTTCTGCAATTTAAACGACGGAATGACATGGGGTTTTCACAAGAAAACCTTTTCTGATGTCTAGTTGATTTTAAATAAAAATGGTCCCACTCGCAGATTCAATATGACCGCTAAAAGCATCCATCTTGAATGTCTTGTTATTGTTTCTCTTCCTTAATTGATTGTCGTATCAAAATCGGATTTTCACCGGAAGACTTCTTATGATGTCTAGTTGTTCCTAAATATAAATATTGCTGCTCGCGCATCGAGTATGGACGTCACAGCGGCCATCTAAATTATATTACTATCCCACTCCTCCAGAATGGATGCATGAGATTGTTCATTAAATAGTTTTTTATTACTTCTAGTTGGACCTAAATGAAACTTGTGACGATCTAGTAGTGTTCAATATGGCAGCCAATGCAGCCATCTTGAAAATATTTTAATCGTGACTTCTCCTGAGCGGAAAGTCATATTGACGTGGGGTTTTCTCCAGAAGACTTCTTAGGATGTATAATCAAAAATGAAAATCGTACCACTCGCTTATCCAATATGAATGTTACTATGGCCAACTTGATAATCTTCTCATCGCTTCATTTTCTATACGGATGAACATATAAATACGAGATTTTCTATAAAATCTTGTTATGATGTCTAGTTGATCCAGAATGAAAATCGTGTAGATCTGACATCCATATGTTCAGCACAACAGTTAATTTTAAAAATCGTGTTATCGCTGAAGAATATCTGAGATATTTTCAACACTCAGCAGTAAAAAAGAAAATTGTTTGAACTTCAATTCCTGGGTTTTGGCCAGCAAAGCGTGTATCACAAAATAATACGAGCATAGACATTACATTGTTATAACTGGAAAAATTGAAACCCCATTGTGTTTCAAAAATTGGACATTATATTAAACTTTTGCGCGTAAGTTCATTTATAGGAGTGCATATGCATGGAAATATTTATTAGATTACAGTGACCTTAAAAAAGGCCGGTACTCTGCATATATTTACAAGCCGATATCACAAGTTGGTAACAAGTAAAGTCCCCATGTCCCGACTGGTCATTCAGTGACGTCATTTGCACGGTAGTTAAGTCATTCACATAAGATTGTGCTTGGAAACTCCTCCGCCTTCTTAAAATGCAGTAATTTGTTGTTGGCTCTATATCAGCACGGTGCATACCGAGTAAAATGTAGGACGATTAGTAATGTTTTCAGAGATGAAGGTTGATAGGATTATCACGAAGACTTGTTGTTATTGTGGGGTTTAACGCCATTTTTCAGCACACGATAGGCTATGCATGGCGGCCAGTGTTAATGGTGGAGTAAGAACCCAGTAAAACCCCGGGAAGAACCACCGACCCACGAGAAGCTACTTGCAAGCTTTCTCACCACGAAGACTTGAAGTGTCATATAAGTGTCACTTGTTAGCTAAAAATCGTGCTAGGCTGGATTTTAAAAAGATGATAATTATGTCTTCAAAGTTTCATCGTAGTTTTTCGAAAGCGTGGAAACTAGTCGCATACAATTTTATTACATATTAATGACATGAAAGCGTGGAAACTAGTCGCATACAATTTTATTACATATTAATGACATGAAAAGAAGAACGATATTTTAAATGTAGCTTTTTAAACAATATCCTTGCTATTTCTTTAAAAATTAAAATTTATAAATATTGTAGCTCCGTATAACATCGCCTTTGCTTAGTATATAATAACAATATTAAAATAATAATAATAATAATAATAATAATAATAATAATAATAATAATAATAATAAGAAGAAGAAGAAGAAGAAGAATGAGGACTTTGTATAGCGCCTAATCTTTAGAAGCTCTAAGCGCTTTACAACATTAGACAACACCTATAAGATAAAAAAAACATAAAGATATGATTATAAAAACAAACACCATAAAATTAGAAAACATAAAAAAACATACTGAGAATATTTAAGGTAGGAAACATTTAATTTTATTAGGTCTTTAAGTTTGTTCAAAAATAATCCTTTTAATCTTCTTAATCTCATTAATATTCATTGTTAGGTAGGAAGTTTAGCTAAATGAAGCATGAAAATACAAAGGCAATCGTGCGTCATTCACACATTTAAATTTAATCTGTCAGAGGGGAAGAATAACTTCACCTGACGTGAATTTTAAAATGGTGATTTGAATGGGGGAAAAAAACCACGAATAATCGTGAATGTATTAACACAATTTTTTTTGCCCATAATAACGCTGTATATTACTTATTTTTTTTAATGTTTGCTATGCTTTCAGTACCGAATTATATGTGGAAAGTACGTCATACCGGTGACCTTTACTGGTGTAATAATGATTTGGTTTTTATGGGCATAACTCCATTTTTTAGAACATGATGCATGGCGGCCAGTATATTTAGTGGCGGACGACCCCGCGACGCAAGGGAGCTAATGGCACGCTTTCTCACATAACCACGCTGGTCGAACCAAGATTCGAACTCGCGCGGACAGAGGTCCGATGTTTAAGTGATCTATAATGGTGAGCGCCTTCGACCATTCGGCCACGCGGCAACCCCTTGTCAATAATAAACAAAATTAGAACGACTTGAGCAGACGTATTTTATTGGGTTATAATAGTTGCAGCTGGTTATTAAAGCGTTCTTGAAATTTGACGGATCAACTTTTTGAGATTTTAATGTTTTGCTTATTTTTTTAGATCAGATTTTAATTTGTGCTCATTTTCGGTACTCCTTTTTTGTTCCTGTTGTTCCGGGAATTAAATTTTTTTGATGAACATTGTAAATGTTTTTAGATTTTCACACAAAAAGTTGTAACTGTATAGTGTATGAACTCAAAATAAAAGTAGGGGGCTCCGGGTGGTCGGCAGAGCCGGATCAGGTTATTTGTTGGGTGGGGTGATGTTTAGTTTCCAGAATTTAAAAAGGGCCCTGACTTTCCTCGAAATAGTACAAAAGCAAAAATCTTTGTGTCTGTTTGCTCTGAGTGTGCATAATACCCAATAAACTTGCGCCAGAATAAAACGGCGGTTACATTTCATGTGACAAGTGACTGTACGCTTGCGTGTGTGTACTTTGTTTGCAAGGGGCGGGGCGGAAATTCCTGAAGAACCCCCAATCGGGCCCTGTGCCGAGTGTCTAAACCCCGGGCATTTATCGATCACTGCCATATCACCTCTGTCCGCTTAGGTTCGAGTCTGTACCCCGCGACGAATATATATCCTGCGATATTTCTGATGGATTTGAAAACAGACACCGTCGTTTGTGATATTATGTTCATCAACGTACAACTGGTATGTTGAACTTGTGTAAAGTAGACTTGTTAATATAAAGAATAAATCATGCGTCCGAATGTATTAGAACGCAACGTACGTGTCACAATAGTATATTATTGACTGATACGTAACATTTGTTTGTATTATTATGCATTATCACAAGGAGTAAAATTACAATAAAACCCCAGTACGCATTGTTAACTAAGCGCGTATGTAATTCATTACTCTGTCATCTTTGGGTAAGTAAAGGTCGTCTTTTGAATAAAATTAGGGCTGACGTGATACGCAACATTAAGATAGTGTACTTTAGTAATTTTAATTAAACCAAACAAATTCTGCCTAAATTTTGCACCTATACCAAGGTAACGACTGTTTCGTTTCAGTCCTTGTTACGTACTTGTCTTAAATTCAGAAACTCTGATATCTTTACTCGGAATGTGTACGGAAATCCCTTTTTTTTTTCTTTCTTTAAAAAGCTTTAATTATTCAGTGACTAATGTATAAATGAGAATGCCGTCTAAAGTTGTTTTTTTCCACACAATAAGTAATCTGTGTGTTTATTTTGAAATAAAAGCATGCAGTAGATAAAGAACCGTTTTCTGTTTTGAAATTGGAGGTTCGCTTTGTGGTGTTGAAACAGCAAACACGTAAGCCTGAGCAACAAGGAAGTGACCTTGGGAGAATTTGCTTTTTAGTGGGGATCAGGATAAGATTAATCATACGGCTATAGAAAGCGGATGGGTGGGGTGCACTTCAGGTTTAGTATCGTCTATTAACCCTGCAACCTTATTGGCTCTTGAGCCAACTGAACAGACGTATGGAGGCCCATGTGCACCAAAACACATTGACATGATGTCGAAGGAGGAACGTAGATCGTCGTAGTTTGGAATGAATCTTCATCAGGAATTCCTATACAGAAAAGAGAAATATAGACACATATATAGTCACGTGACACGAAGCCTCATAAAGATGCATCTTGTTTACTATGCATACTTGTCATGATGCTCGTTGCTCAAAACCTTGACGTTTTCAATGGATGCTAAAAGCGATTAGCGCTAGGAAAACCACGAATTAGAAGGGGGAAAAAATATGTTCATTTTTAGAACAGTCCGGCAAAACTTATTGTACTCGAAAAGAGTCATGTTGCTTTTAGCTTTGTGAATGTACATATGACGTGAGTATGCATACCGACGCATGTACATTTGAAATGACCGCAATTTTATCGCACTTAAGAGCTCAGTCACTGAAACGCTTGTCATATTACTAGCTATTTAAGTATCATGAATGTATTTCATCTTTTGGAGATCCAGACGACGCTATTTATGCAATTAAATGATATTTTCTGACAAAGTATGTGACTCGTTGGGACATCATGCTACATGTCTGCGGCACGATGCCCCAGTGCTAGACATATTAAAGACATCATAGCGATATGACTGAACAATTGTTAAAGCTGCGTTAAAAATCCAAATCACATCACATTTGACAAAGTCCAAAAAGAATCGTGTTTCCTTTAGTTTGCAAATTGTAATAAATTGTACTATATTATTATGGATGTTGTCTGTTGTCACATTGCACATTAATCACTGGTGCTCTCATCGTCCTTCCTATTCAGTTTTCCCTGCAGGAAGATCAGATTTCATGTGGAAAGCATGATAACGGTATTGAGGATTTAAATTTACCACATACTAAAATATCTCTCTTACTCAGCAACTTTAGGTTCCTTTAGCATAATCTGCGTTGCTATATTGGACAGTAATGTAGACATATATAGATATAAACAATATATTCATTGAGAAAGTTATATAAAACTTTTTACTGAACATTTTAAACGATTGGTTTAAAATACTAACTCCCATTAATATGCCTCCCGATTTTCTGCGTATTTTTTATATTCCCATTCATTTAATAAATAGAGGATGATACACGAGTGCTATTTCAAATGAAATTTTTGAAACGAGTCGAATAATGTATTTCCCCTGCCTGCCTTGCCGAACGAAAGATTGAAGAACTCAACGAATTTCTTTTCACATGAACACTGAAGCAAGATTATATTTATCACACGGGGAAAATACTGTTTTATTTGACGAAACAGCAAAATATTGGGTTGAAATGGCTTTGAAATATATTTGGATGCCTCAGTCATTATGCCTTTCATTAATACGTGTTCTATGGTATGGGTATTATTAACAGACGTAATACGATAGTCATGTGATAACTTGTTTCATGACATTCACAAAGAAAGAATGAATGAATTAAACCGATATAGTCCCCCAACATACAATATCTTTTCCTGCCACACTGTGCATATTATATTCTTAAGTCATAAGTGGACTGGCAAACATCTGGGTCTTTCAAACAGGAAGTTGAAATTCTGCTCATGAACTTAACATACTAGAGTGACATAGTACGACTTCATTTTGGTTTGCTATAGAAATGCGTTTTAATTTCTAGTGGATTCATAACTGTCGGGCACTGTTAAATATGGCCAGAGAGCGGTATAACCAGAAAGATCGAAATATGGAACTTATTCTAAAAAAAATTCGTTTAGGTCCTATATCTGACAGTTGCTTTCCCAGAAAATTCAAGTTTGCGGGGCTCTCTCAACAAAATATGTTTTAACAAATTAGGTGTAACACGAAAGAATTCGGGGATTCGCAAGAGGTTCTCATTAACCGAGTTTAACTGTATCTACTTTTGTGTCAGTTTTATTGGGGCTTCCTCTTCTAGCATGTGAAAACCTGACAATCGTCTTTCTGGCACTTAACTTCTATTTTCATTTTGACACGATTGCCAAAAATATCTTGATAGATTTCACTTCAGAGAGTGTTTATCACCTTGGAAAGAAAAGGGTTTATCTGCGTACGTATCTGTATACAAAGAAGGGCGTTACCCTAATAAAACTGCGGTGTATTTATTGTATATCGTATACCTTGCTCTAATGCATTGACATCTAGAGGCATACGTAACAGAGTAAATAGTATAAAAAATTGCTGGAGTGTGGTTTGCTCACGTCATCAGTTCTAAAATTTATTCACACCAGGCAATGTTCAAAAGCCAGACTATCAGGTACCATTTTAACTAAACATCTCAAATAATCTTCCACAGATTATATTTGAAAATAACTTTCTTATTGCATGGTTTGGATTAACGATTTTTTCCCTGAACGTTAAGTATTGATTAGGGTTTACAAATAGAGTCATAATATCCTACATTATACTGAAATTAGTATTGTTTTGTTTCTGAGGAAGAAAGTGATGATTTCCTTTGTTAAACTGCGTAAAAGTGAGGATTTACATTGTTAAATTGTGTAAAAGTGAGGATGTCCTTTGTTAAAATGCGTGAAAAGTGAGGATTACTTCGTTAAATTTCGTGAAAGTGAGGAGTTCCATTGTTAAATTGCGTGAAAGTGAGGATTTATATTGTTAAATTGCGTGAAAGTGAGCATTTCCATTGTTAAATTGTGTGAAAGTGATAAATTCCATTGTTAAATTGTGTGAAAGTGATGAATTCCATTGTTAAATTGTGTGAAAGTGATGAATTCCATTGTTGTGCCAGATTTGTGTCAGCTGCATGTAATTATGCTGAGTTATTTGAATTTGTCATGTACTGAAAGGTATCACATAGATGTGCATTGAATGCATTTCGGTATCACGAGAACGCGAGGGACAAATAGATGTGAAGAGATTTCTTTAAATGTATTATGTACAAAACTAATTTAACGAATGCTTAACCAATAATTCTGGACCTAACATGTGTCACTCTCTTTTCTGTATAATCTATTCATATTCAGATTTCAAGAATAAACAGTATTGGGGATTTTGTGATCTGTCTCATAAAAATCTCAGAATTGTCAGAATTGTCAGAAGTGTCATAAGGATGGTAGTGTAGAATCTCAGATGGAGGAAAGTGTTGGGAAAATTTATTGAAACTCGGGCCTAGTTTCACATACTCCTATGTACGTTTGTCTTGAAAGTTAGTGCTTTCACTCGTCAGTGAAAGTTGATGACTCCGTAGTTACAACCCGTTGAAGACTCTGCAGTTACTCTAAGGTTCTTTTTATCATGAAAAGGAAATTGTCCGGGATCGACATTTTTGCCCCTCTTTTATGTTCCTTGTTATTGTACAGCATACCAGATCACATTGTTTAATTCATTACCATTGTGTAATTATGTTCAGTTGTTTGACTGTATATGTTAATTGAAGGTATAAAAAAAAAACGGTTAACGGACTGCCCTTTCGGCATCATCCGAACACGCAGGATAAATAGATGAAAAGAGATTTCTTTAAATTTAGTATGTAAAAACTATAATTTTATTTTAACTCATTTAACCAAGAATTTTTTAGAAAATTATGTCAGTTTCTTTCCAGTGAAATTTATGCGTATTCTTGTCAGTGTCTAGAATTGGACAGTCTTCTTTCAGCTGGATATTTAAGATTTCTTCAGATCCCGGAAAACCATATGCAGTTTAATTCTAAGGTTGACACATTTCAAAATAAAGCTGTCGGTTGTTGTCACTTACAATAATGGCGTATCCTCATACGATCCATTCAACTGACAATTCAGGAGTCGCCCGTCAAAGCCGTATGACGCACACTTTATCGTGGAGACTAGTGAGAAAATAATAATAATAATAATAATAACAGTACATGCATTCATATATATATATATATATATATATATATATATATATATATATATATATATATATATATATATATATATATATATATATATTCATTCAGTAAAATCCTTCAAGTAGTGTTGGAGAACACGCGATGACAAACTGAATTTCTTATTACAGTTTTATTGACAATATTTCAAGAAATGTATCCAAAAGATACCCAGAGGAAAACAGAAAATTTATTGCACATCAACAACAATCATATATGTAGCCTACACGTTTCAATAAATCTTCCAAACAACATGGAAAAAGAAAGGACAAGGAACTGAATTCCCCAAATACAGCTTTATGAATTGTTTAATAAAAGTGATCAGAAAATGGACAAGATGAAAAATGAAAAACATTATTGCATCTCTACACCAAATACATATCTAGGCTACAGAATTTCAGTAATATTCTCTACTTTAACTGGAGTAAAAGCGATGATGAACTCGGTATCCAAATGACATCTTTTTTATATTTATAACAATGTCTCCAAACATGAGCCAGAGGAAGTAGTAAAACGTATTTTGCATCTTCACCAACAACACAGCTAGTGTACAGAGTGTAATCAAAATCTTAATTCCCAATTTAATTCCCAAAATATCTCTTGTTTGACAAATAAAAAAGATATCCCCCCAAAATGGACCAGAAGAATAATAAAACATCAGCCTCCAAAATTAGCCAAGATAATTTTAAGTGAAATATTTCAAGAAGTGAATGAGAAAAGGCGCTGGCAAAACGTATTCCTACAATATACCTCTTTGACTAGTTTAAGCTTACCTTGTTGTAAAGGAGTTAGTGGTATGGCCCTGTGTCCGGCGTGCGTCATATGTCGTGCGTCATTCGTTTTACGTAGATATAGCTAATCGAGCGTCATTTGTTTACATTGACATGGCCATTGTGAATCCAACTTGGTAGGAATATTCTTCAAGATCTGCTGTATCAAAGGTATGCTTGGGTGGCTCCTCTAGCAACGTTATGGCTTTCATAGCAAGAGAAAGAAAAAAATATTTTCGACTTCTCCAGAACAGCTCATCCAATTTTGATCAAACATGGTAGGAGGTTTGGATAGAGTGGCTTCCCTTGCGACGGCGTTGTTTCGTTATGAGCCTGATGGAAGGTCTATTTTCGTCTTCTCTTGAACGTTTGAGGCAGTTTGCATCAAACTTTGAAGAAATGTTTCTTAGGATATGTTTCATTACAAGTTTATCCAGGGTAGCTTCACTGGTAACGGTGCTACCTCCGTTACAACGATATTGGAGCCTTTTTTCAACAGCTATGTCAGTTTCGATCGCACTTGGCAGAGATTATTTCTTATGGCATTCTCAATTTTAAAAAATTCTTCGGTGGCCCCATAGCTACAGTATGGTTTCCTTAACAATTGGATGGCAAACCTTTCTTTTACATCTTCCGTAGATCGGGCGAGCCATTTTCTATCAAACTTGGTATAATTGTCTGTTAGAACAGGTTCTATCACAATTGTGTCCAACCCCAAACCCCCTCCCCCCCATTTGGCTTCCATAGCAACCATTTAGCGACTAGATTTTAAACTTCTTCTCCAGAACGGCTGAACCATTTTTGACCTAGCTTGGTAGGAATGTTTCTTAGGAATGCTATATCAAAATCCTGTTTTGGCTGACTCATAGCAACGGTTACGCTTCATTTGGAACCAGGTGGGAAACCAATTTTCAGCTCCATCTCTGGACTGGGTCAGCCGGATTTTATTAAATTTTGTTGGAGGGTTTCCTAGGACAGGCGTTATCAACATTTTGTCCGACGATGACCATTTTGCAGTGACGTGGCTTCTATAGCAAGCGTTTGGAAAACCTATTTTCAGCTTCTTCATCAGAACGGACTACCCAGTATTGTTCACATTTGATATTTAATGCTTTTTGAGACATATGCCTACTAATTCAAAGGTGTGTCTGGAATGGCTCTCCGAGTTATTTCATGGCTTACTTAGCAACCGGGGGTGGGGGGGAAATCCCTCCTCCCCATAAATGATAATTTTCTCCGGTTATATGTGACTATTGTTACAAATATATTTTAAAACTGTGTTTTTTGGGAGTTGCCGTGTCCAGCTGCAAGGGCCTGAGGAAAAAAGTAAAACCATATCGTATTGCTATACCAACCACCTATCTAGCATACACAGGTTATTAAATTATGAGAAGCAAAGAGATATCGGGTTTGTTTCGGATGAAGCGGTGGAAGGATAAATTGGTGGACAGACATACCGGCGTACGGGAGTAACATCAGTATGCCCACTCTTCGCTGACGTGTGGTGATACTAAACACCTTCAGGGTGTAGCTACAGTAATTGAACCAATGAACTGTTATTGCGTCCTTTTTGTAATCCTTCAGAAAACCTCATTTGTTTCTCGTCTGTTTCGTGGAGATTGGCCGTTCAGCTTAGAATGATACTCGTATTCAAAAGAAAGCAGCATTGGAGCCTAAACAGAAAATAAAATGGTTTTTGAGTCAATATATTGACCTTTGCATGGGATGAAAAATCAAACACGCGCGATTCGACTGGTACCGGAGAGGTAACCGGCATTAAGCGTTCCAGTTATTTCATTTAGACCGCTAAATATTTCCAGAAAATGCAACATAACCTAAGAAGATTGTTTAATATGATGTGTTGGAGTCGGTCTCTGATCAAATTAGTGCTTCTGAACGTATGTAGTGCACTGAATTTCATCAAAAATATAGTCCGACAACCGGTTCTGATATCATTTCCGTGCATGTAGATAACGGATATGTGCATTTTGTTTTGAAGCATATCAGTGGGAGGAAATTGATAAAAATTTTATCGTCACAGTGGCGATATTACATTTGGAACTACTTTCTTTATCCCATTTGAAGTATATATGTCCTTATTTATGACTTTAACATCACAGTCATAATCTTGTCTGGAAAGAGTGGAGAAATCAAGTCTTGATTTTTATCGATTGCAAACTGAAATTAAGTGTCAGTCGTAATTAGGGAGCGGTGTCTTTTACCGAAATAGACTGCAAGCCTGCTAAAAAAAGATCACGTCGATTGCACAAATTAACAAAAATATAGCAGCCAAAATCCTTGCATGTAAACTCACAATCATTAAAATATGTTGTTGAATGATGTCGTATTTTCGAGCCTGTTGGGGCATTCTGTCATGTTGATATATAGTACCTGCACCCCAGCAATGTTCACACTAACAACCCGCGCAAGGACTGTGCTTACGAAAATAAGATGTTTTCATTTTCGCATGAGAACAGTCATTAATTTGACAAAATACAGTTTTTATGCATTATATATAGAATCAAAATTTGTAAAAATCGCTGCCTTAAAATTATTGTCACATTTTCAAACTTCATTTTATCGATAATCGCATTTGCAAAGAATGGAAACACATAATCATGCAAATTGAGTTTTTCCTTCAAAATATATAATAAAAAGAAGATTTGCGTTTAAGAGTAGATTAAAGAAAATATTTTAATCGTGAAGTTCAAATACGAAATATTTTCGTATATCTGCTCAAAAAACGTATGCATCGTACGGCACACCCTTGAACATTAAGCATGGCTTTATAAGACTGTCTCGTTCTTTATAATCCTACGAGAGCTGTGCTTCTTAAACCCAAGCCACTGTTTTCGATTTTCCAAGCAATTTATTATGATGTCAGCCTGTTTTGTTGTTTTTGTTTTTGTTTTGTTTTTTTAATGAGAACACGTTCTGCTTTCTTTCTAATGATCTGAAAAACATCTTCGAAGTATTACAGTATCACGTTCTTCTCTTTACATATTGAAATCCAGTCATAAACAGGGACAAAAGAGCCAGACTTTTTAGGCGGCTCTGATGCCGTCATTATGATGTCATCAGTATATTGTGACGCATGCTGGATGCTACCTTGTAACATCGCTAGACTTATCTTCCAGCCCTGCAAGTAAATACCTCCTTCCTTTTTCCTCCTACGTGTTTGGCAAATTCTTCCCATTTTGCACTAAAGCCATTCCAGAGAATAGATCACAGCAAATGGAATCTAAATCGAGTCTGATGCAGTTATCAAAGCGAACTGTTTTCTTCTGGTAGCATTTTATCACCAACTCGGCGGCAGTGGTGTTATATCCTAGCCAAAGGAGTTAACCCACAGCAGTGACGTATTAAGAGTTAATAGTTCCCGGGGCGACAATGATGGCCCAAATTTTTTTTATTGGCGCCCCAAGACCTCTAGCGCCATTGGCAGCTGCCCCGTCTGCCCCACCCAACCCCACTCCCGCCCTTCTCCCCATTAGTACGCTACTGACTCACTGTGAGGAGTATGTTATTTTCGAGGTGAATTTCCGGTAGAAAAGCTTCAGGGTGCTCCAGTTGTGTCAGTGAGAAACTTAGGTTATTCTTCCTTTTCAAGCGTTTTTAAACATGTTTCTTTGACCGTTTTGCGAAATTCCCATAGAAACATATCTGCCGTCCTCTTTTTTAATAGTGGAATCAATACCTAAATCAATTTTGTTCCTTTGGTACTTAATAAGACTTTGCATGTTTCCGGTTTCCTTTTTTTGCGCGGAAGATTTTTCTGTGCACGTATACGTTTCAATAGCAGCTTGAGGGCATACAGTTTTTTTTAACTATGTTCACACGGATGAGGTGACTTCTATTCGTCATGCTGTCAGTTGCTTTTTTTTTTTCGGGGTGGTGGTGGTGGCTTGATTCAGACTCTTCAGACGTCGAGTATAGAGGATTTTTAGGTCAAGAAATATGTAAATATCTGGAGTAACCATATCTCATTCTCTCAGACCAAACCAGAATGTTACAGCCCATTCACCATACTGTATCAAATTCAATATAAAATTATAGTCTGGTGCTTCGCCTTGTTCAGTGCGTTGGTGATATAGTGAGGCTGTGCAAGGGTACCAGACTATATTTGTACATTAAGGCCCTACTGAGTCTGTCCATGTAAATGTCTGGAAAATTAGTAATAAGTCTGTTTTTCTGGTGCTCGTTTCTTTGGCAAGGATATGATGGTTTTGTTCTTGTTTGCCTTGTGTAATCTAGACCAGCTCGCTGTAAATAAATAAATATTATAGGGTCATCAGTAAAATAGGTCAGGAAATTTGATTTTCTTATTATGTCATCCAAGACCTCTTGAGTTTTATAAATCAAGAAAAAAATGTTCATGATGAAGTGACCAGATTAGATATAAGTTATATCTGCATTAATGATTAAAAGCTTTTCTTTCTTTCTGAAACTGGTATATATTATATTTTATGTAATTTTGCTCTGAAAATACTTTAGAGTTGCGGACTTATTTCAACACTCCTCTTTAAACTATTTTTCTCTCACTATTATTTGTTAAATATCTTGGACTCTCATTCACTCACTTGGGTTTTCTCTTTCACCTCCATATTATTGTGGCGGAAAGCTTGACAAGTAAATTGGCCATGATTTTTTATGTAACTGTATATCCAAAAAAATCCTGCTAACCGTGCAAACTCGAATTGAGTACATGCACCAAAAGTTTGCTTCAATGAAATCACACACACACACACACACACACACACACACAGAGTTTGAAGTAATTAAGGCTTTTAATTTATATGGCGACTTGCGTGGATGAGAATAACTTGAATATGCAAGGCATTGCTCATTTTTTTCCTGCAAGATGTCTCAGATAGAAAAAGATTGTAAAACATGTATTTTTGGAAGGGAGACGCTTGATTTAATCGTGATAACAAAGAAGACAAAGGAAGTATTAGTTACATATTCTTTTGTATGATATACTTCCATTTTGGGAAAAAGACATAAAAGAACGAACATTTTCCAATCTGATGCCATTATCTCCCAAAACTGCATATGTACAATACAAGGTTTACACAGTAGCTTAAGCTTGTGAACTCATTTGTTTTTAGTGTATTTATTCTGCCATATCTACAGTTTTGGGCTCACATTTATTGGCTCGAAGAATACCAGCACGTGGTAAGCACTGCAAACATACTAAAACGAATCCTAAAACACTCCAGGACATCACTTCGACATAGCGGAAAGATACAGTGCGTCAATTCACATAAAATAGGGCGTAGTCTTCAGCGAAGTTTTATAACTGTTGAAGATTTTTATAACAGAACCTTACCTTGCTCAGCAATTAAACGTAAATAAAGAAATTATTTCTTCGAAAACCTTCCTTGTCAGATCGCAACTGTTCATGAAATTAGATAAAACTAAGTGGCTAGCTAGTGTCTTAATTTGAAACTTTGTTAGAATGCCCGGTACTCACAGGATATATTGTTTACACTATTCCGTTAATGTTCTAAAGACTAATATTATGAACAGACTTGGATTATTATTATTATTATTATTATTAGTAGTAGTAGTAGTAGTAGTAGCGCTGCAGCTACTACTATTGCTGCTGCTGTTACTACTACTAATAATACAACTATTACTACAACTAGTACTACTACTACTACTAGAGCAACACGAAATTGAAAGTAATTTGCTCGTTGTATTAAAACCTTCATTATAAATCAGGTAGCATTCTCGGAGTTCACTTTCCTAGCATGTGGCCGCATTAATTTAGCCCGCATGAAATAATTCATCAGTGAACCCGCTTAATATTTAGGTACAAGGGCCACATCAATACAATGGCTTACTATTACTACAACCATCATACCTTTGCCCACAGCTGCTCTCTTTGCATTCGATAATCCAGAATGCAGAAGCAAACCGTTGACCCAGACAAAACTTTACTGGCCCCACCCATGTTTACGTGGCATAGAATAATATTCATACAGTATGTATCGAATTATGCGCGCTACATGAAGAGATTTTCGGGACATTGCAGGATTCATTAATTTAAGGCAGAAACAAAATTGCATAAGCAGTAATATACCAAGAAGTTGTAGGACTTATTTGCCGTACTAGTCTACATTTTCTGTTGAAGGAGGCTCTGCTACTTTGCTTAAATTATACGGTTGATGACGGGTGACTGAGGTAGACCACAACATGATCCCAATTCTCTCCGGGTCGTGTTTAGGTGGCCACCACAGACATATACCATCTGCAAGAGACCTGGATTATTTATGGAACATCAGGTTCAAGGGGGTCCAACATAATTTACTATTGTCAAGGCAGGTGGGAAAAAAGTGTGCACCTTTGCCAAGGGCGTTGTGTGAATTATCCCAGTCTTGGTCGCATCAATCAAATGAATTTGCTACGTAAGCTAATGTTATATTAAAAAGGACTACCACATACACGGATGGGAACTCTACGATCCAAACAGAGAAGATATCTCGCGGGCTTTCATCCGAACATCAAAGCTGAATATTTACGCGAGTATTCATCCTCAATATTAAGGCTGAAAACGTTCATTAGTATGCATCCGCACATTATTTGCGTTGATGTTTAATCACTAGTGCATTTTTTGTCAATATTTTGTGTTTTGTTCCTTGTGGAAAATATCTTACGATTCATGAAATTTCTAGCAGTGGTTACGAAAATATATAGAAATATTAACGTTGTTGGAAAGTTCCTTTCTTATACAAATCTGCTTTTGAAAAATTCATAGATTTGAGCGTTTTGGTGTAAAATGCAGAACCGCTTGCATAGATTGGGTGCACATACTCATTACTCTTCTTGGCGAACTTTATCAGATCGAGCTCTACAGCCTTAACATACATTTTATTAGACCGATTGTACAGCCGTAACATACATTTTATCGGACCAACTGTACAGCCGTAATATACTTTTTATCAGACCGACTGTACAGCCTTAACATACCGTTTCAAGATTCTGGTTGTCCTATTGCGATTCATTAATCGTTCTAAAATTGTGTTTTGATAACCATGTTATAGAAATTATTTATTTTTAATATGATTTCAGATTAAATGTCTTACTAATGTAAAAATATCCCTTCAGAAATGTCTCGTCCTAACGTATCAATGAGGGGCGGACTCGAAGTGAACGTCGCTCGGCCTTTTCCGTTTTCTTCCGTCAAATGGGACCACGCGTCTGAGAAATGCCAAAGAGTTCTCAGTTTGGACAGCCATGGGTTGTCTAAAGACATATTTGCTATGGTTTATATTGCAGTTGTCCCATATTTTGATATGGATTAGTAAAGCTCTTGGTTCGAAATAAATGTCCTTGCACAGACACGATTTTATGTTTCCGTTTTTAATTACCATAAAAGCTATTCAACGTTACGTTTTTCATATGTGAAGTTTATCTGAACCATTTTTTACTCTCCTGTGAGGGATATGGGAAATAAACCTGTTGGTATCACATTTTCAGTGCTTTCTCGTGTTGGCACAGGCGTCAACGTCATGTGTTTGTGTTTAGTTACTTTTCTCAACTCCATTTTATTTACAGTCATAAAATGTGATGAATACATTCATTTTGGAGGGTACTACTCACCACAGACAAAAGTCACAGGGATCTGCTTATAACGCTTTAGTGATAACCTCATGCAATCTGATTAAAACAGAGATATGCGTTGTAACGGAGATCTAACAAGCGTCGACAAATGTTCATGTTTTGGTAAGCTCTGGAATTGCCTGTCCAGTTATATTAAAGAGCCTATCAGATAACGCGTTGCATTTCGTGTTATGGAGAGTTATCGTTAGCAACCATATGTTACGAATGACAGTTGTCACATTAGCTGTATGACAGTTGAAATTTAACTGCGGAGTCAGAAGGCCAATAGCATGCGACATTGCATCCGTGCCCGTGAGATCTTTTATTGAGATATAGATCTTGATTTTTATCAGTGTAACTTTTACGTTATTGTATTTAGCTCAGTGTCTATGACGCTGTTGTATGTACAGCCACAAAACGTGATTCACATAGAGGAGTAGTATTCACTGCATATTACACTAACTTATCCCAGTACTTCGTCCATTGATTGTTATTTTTAACTTCTTTCTTTCTGACAGTTTTGCTAAGGAGAGTCGCAAAAGGGAAACCTGATAAGAAAATGTTTGTTTACTAACATTCACACTTAGGAAAAGTAGACTTCAGTTACTTGGTTTTCTTGCTCCAGTTAATTTGCTTTGTATTTGGATTATGCTATCACTTAGCAAGTAATACAAAGAATTTTATGTAAGTCTTGTTTGCCATCAAGTAGTCGTGTGCTCTCCGTAAGTGACCGATCATTTGATTTTCGGGGTGGGCGGGTGTGTATACTAATCGTGGAGGAATTTTCGTTCAAACCTGGATATTTTTTCTTAAACTACAAGATTTATTCAACATATATAACAAATATAATAGATTTTTTTTCCTTCTACAAATCGGAATATGTGTTCAAGCTATCCGAGGACTGTACAATTTTGGGGAAAGCCCAAAGCCTCAACCGTAACATCCTTCCCGCGAACATTAAATTGTTCCTACAGCAAAGCTGCATCATGCTTCTTGTGTGTTTTTTTTTTTTTATGAGACGTGCAAGCTTGGCTGATTCCATGAAGCATATTTTCTAAATCTCAATTTATTTTTTCTTGTTTACTATGTACTTGCTATCTAGAACATAAGGTTTGCCCTGCGGCTTCGAATGCAATTTCTTTTAATTCTAACTTGACGTGGAATGGTGCTAAAGTTAAGAAAAATTGTTTGGATAGGTTTGTCACTTTGGTGCCTGTGGGTTTTCTTTTACGGATAACAACTTGACACCCCAAAGATATCTTGGCGATTCCGTTATTACTTCAAACAGAATGTCGCACTTTATCATATAGTTAACAGTCTTAATATTTTTTAATCTGATTTAGCTTTTCTTAAACTGTCTCCACCCATGGTTACATGTCAGTATCACCTAATTCCTACTGATACGGCTTTCATCGCTGTTATGGCTTCCGTTCCGCCATGACTCAACTTCCTGCAAGAAAGGAGAAGCTCAGACAAAGGATATTCTTCACGAGTGGAGCCATATGAGTTGCCCTCGATGACCTTTGTATTGAAACGGCGAATCTCACTCTCTCTCTGTCTTGGAAACTCGTAAGCGTCCCCAATACGATTTCAGATTCAATATATTTTGTGTTCCGAGTTCTCCCTTTTCTTCGTAGAACTTCGATTTTGAAATATTTATTTGTTTATAAATATAAATGAATACGTATTTTATCGTTGAAGGTTTCAGCTTTGCGACTGCCAGTGAGTTTAAAACTTTCAGTAAACTTGTATAATTTAACTTGATGAATACGTGTTATATAGCTATATCTAAAGGAACGACACACACACACACACACACACACACCACCACCACCACCACCACAACCACCGTCACCACACATTTTGTGGAAAGAATTAGCTTTTAGTGATGGGGCAGATAGTCGTACCCTTCTAAGTCCTTCGCTTCTTACTTTGTGTGTACTTAATCTGTCAGTCACACATTCGTTAAGTTTACTGTGTACGTCAGTTTTCAGTTCTTTTGATGGGGAATTGGTGTTCCTTCAGCACATTTCATGTTTGACGTATCAGACGAAGTTTTATTCTGCATTATATTGACTGGTTCTTGATATAACATCTGAGCTGTTTTGCAAGTAGCAATGTAAATCTCTTCACCATTGATATTGGAATTTTCTTTATTGGTATTTGATCTCTTGGTAAATCGCTTTATGCGTTTGCTTGTATCCAAGAATGTATTGTTTCGTTTTCATGCAAATGCATTCTCGTTTGTTTTAAACAAATAACAGAACTGGAATCTGATGGTTGCTGTTATTGGTACGGACATATGGAAGCCTTCGTTGTAACGTGAGCAAGTGAATTAGATAAAATAAATTAGAACAAGAGTGTGAGTGTATCACCCATTTAGCTTGTTGTTATAGCACTAATGGCATTTAACAAATATAGAAATTGAATTAAGCAGACTAATGTCAGTATTATCTTAAAGAATGACCCAGATTCGAGGTATTACATAATGTTGCGGAGAATGTGCATTTATTTGGGTTGGGGCGTTTCTGTAATTTTGCGGTTCAGATTGAAGAAGAAAGAGGTAACCCAGAATTAGAAGATAAGATGCTAACTACTTAAACTGATAGGGCTGTGTTGTAAGTGGTATTCATAAATATTAGCACTGTCTTCGAGTGACCGGTTATCAGCGGTTAAGCTAAACACTTTAAATGGGTCCCAAACATTGTCGGGCCAACGCCCTCTTGGTTATCCTCAGCGCCCCCTACCTTACCCCATAAAAAGCCTTATTCTTCATTAGCGCCCCCTCGATAATCCCACCGCCCCCATGGGGCAGTACCACCCACTTGGGGAACCACTGCTATAAATAATTGATCCCGATAAGTCTGAAATGAAAAGAAAATCTACTACGATTAGGTTCTGATGCGAAATAATTACGCAACGAGTTCTAGCTATACTGGCCATAGACCAGAAGAGCTGATCGGATAATGTCTTGTCCATCGTTCGTCCGTCCGTCGGTTGGCACAAGTTTGTGACCACTACTCCTCTAAACAGTTTGGAGGATTGCCACGAAGCATTACGCACACAAATTTGTCCAATCGTCTAGTTGGTCCTAAATGAGAATGATAATGCTCGCACATCTGGTGTATCGTTAACAGTGGCCGTTGTGAAAAATATATCGCTACTTCTGAATGGATGCTATTATTAACGTACGGTTTTCACCAGAACATCTCTTATGTTGTCATGTTGGCTCCAAATGAAAATGGTGTCGATCATAGGTCCGTATCGAGATGGGTTTTCATCAAAGGGCTTCTTATGACGTTTAGTTGGTCATAAATGCATATGGTGCTGATCCGACGTCCAAATGGCTGCCATCTTTAAAAATCTTTTATCGCTAGTACCTGTACAAGGATAGTCATATCAACATGGATTTTTCACTTAAATAATTCTTATAATGTTAAGTTGGTCACAGATGAAAAATTTTCCGATTTGAGGTTATTGTAGTTGTTATAGGGGTTAACGCCATTTCTCAGCACAAGATAGGCTATACATGGCGGCCAGTATAAATGGTGGGGGAAGAACCCGGGAAAACTTCTTACATACCCACATTGGCCGAGCCAGAGACTCGAACACACGCAGTCAGAGGTGAGATGGCAGAGATCCGTAACGGTTTGTGCCTTAGGCCACTCTGTAAACCCAACCCCCCCCTCCCGATCTGAAGTTGAATGTTGCTGCCACGGCATCCATTTTGAAAACAGTGTTATCGCATTTCATCCTGAACAGAAAGCCATGTTGACGCGACGTTTTCATCAAATGACTTCTCATGATGTCGACTTGGTTCTAACCTGAAAATGATGCTGATCTGCAGTCCACTATCGCTGCTACGGTGACCAGCTCTACATTAAAATTGTGCTGATCTGACGTATACCATGTGGCCAATTTGAAAAGCTTGTTTTTCCTACCCCTTTTATAGGGAAAGTCATTTTAACATGGGGGTTTCATCAGAAAAGTTCTTATTGTGTCTACTTCGTATTTAAGGAAAATGACAAGTCCTCAATATGGCCACCATTGTGGCTATCTTGAAAGTATTATTATCTCTACTCCTCACATATGGATGGTATATCAACATGGAGTTTTCACGAATATACTTCTTATGCTACCGAATTGCTCCTTAATGAGAATGGTGCCAGTCGTAAATCCAATATGGATGCCACGACAGCTATCGTAAAAAAAAATTGTCACCACAGCTCTGAATGGATGATTTTCATGAAATGAGGTTTTGACCAAAGGACTTTTACTGATGTCTACATTGTCCAAAATGAAAATTATGCCAGCCTGTCCATCATAGCAACTAATCTGAAAATCGTATTATCGCTGAAGAATATCAGAGATGGTTTCAACACTCAATAGTTAAAAGGAAGAAATGGCCCTATTTTGAATACTTATAAATTCTGTTCTCCAAGTAGAACGTCCGTCCATTCGAGGGACTCTTGATTTTTCTTCTCTTCTTTTTTAACCAGGGTAAAATAAATAAAAGGTTGTATTTCTTATATCTTGTATGAACACAGCATGACCTGAAAACATTAAAGATCTGTTCAATAATTTTTTCATAATAGTCAAGTTTTTAAATTTCTCTTTTGATTTCTTTTCATTATGTTTTGATGGAATGAATTCCGATAGTTTTCCCTTTAATTTAATGAAGTTAAAGCATCTTGAAGTGCAGAAATAAATCATTACAAAAAGAAAACAAAACACAGCAATAAATGGATTGAAATGCTAATTGATAGAATTTTGTATATACACGATCGGGGGAGGGGGATTACATACATTTGTTCGATCGTGTTCCACGACCACTGGGAGGTACATAATAAGGCAACTGCTAATTTTAAGTCCTCAGTATTATCTGATCAATGCAGTGCATCAGTTTCCTTACCAACACATGATGTTGATAATCCACGTTTGACATCACATGAGGGGCCCCGAGTGGCCGAGTGGTCTAAAGCGCTCACCGTTCCGGATCACTGCCATCTCACCTCTGTCTGCGTGGGTTCGAGTCCAAGGCTTGGCTAGCGTGGTTACGTGGGAAAGCCTGCCAGTAGCTTCTCGTAGGTCGGTGGTTCTTCCCTGGGTTTTTCAGGGTTCTTCCTCCACCAGTTATACTGGCTGCCAATTATAGCCTATCTTCTGCCGAAAAATGGCGTTAACCCCTAGGACATTGACATAACATACCTGTATAATTTACGCAAAAAACGTAGTTAAAGCTTGGCAGGGGTGTCGACCTAAAGCTTTTACAATACTAAATATGCCATATTAGTACATATATGAATACATCCTTGTCAGAGTATATTGTTCAAGCGAGATTCTCAAGCAAGTATTACTCTAATTCTAAATACACACGTCTAGAAAAGAGGTAGAGCTGTGTATTTTACTTTATTACATAATTGCTTGAGAGATGAAAGTATCTTAGGCAATGCTTATTGCTACGAAGAAAGTCAGAACTATGTTATAAACGTCGGGTAAATGGATCATGTGGAAAGCAACAAATTATTGAACGTCCAGTTTTCTTCTTAAACAGCGTTGATATATTATTGTTGTTGTTATTATTATTATTATTATTATTATTTTCTTTGGTCAAATGTACCAGACTGCGTATTTACCACAGTGAAAGTCACGGGCGACAATCTGCTTCCCGCCTTTTTGACACGTGGATGACGTGATAAGGTTTTCTCGTTATGCGCGAATATGCATGAACTTACTTAACCAATCACTGCAATTCCGAGTAAAATTTTATCACATTATTGACACAGCAAGACATGTTTTGCTGTTTGAATAAGCCATTAATAGTTTATGTTCCAGGTTCAGTCACTTACTGATCAATAAAAATGGGCCATTGTAGTATCGTGTAGGAGATTGTTTCATTGTGTGGTTGGTGACGTATGTTTATGCACATTTTAAAAAAATGAGGAAATCTTGTCGCAGACAGCTACGGATGATTAGAGAGTGTAGCCAGTTTTCTCACATGGCCTATGACCTACGCTGTGTTATTCATTTGGCATCAACGATTATGGCTGTCATTATAGGTGTAGCTTCATGCAGCGCCATATATTTTCACTCCCAAAGAGTTACGACTACATGAAATATCATAGAAACACTTTTTAGAAAATTGCTGTCTTGAGTAATTTCTGTTCGAGCATTCCGAGCACCCTTATCACATCTGATTGTATAATATGCGTTAACCGTACAGTATACAAGAAAGATACTATGCAATGAACGTACAGTATAGCACATAAAGATAATATGTATTGAACATACAGTATACAACAAAGATAATATGCACTGAACGCATAGCATAACACATAAAGATAATATGCATTGAACATACAATATTCAACAAAGATAATACGCATTGAACGTACTGTATACAACAAAGATAATATGCATTGAACATACAGTATACAACAAAGATAATATGCATGGAACGTACAATATACAATAAAGATAATACACATTGAACGTGCAGTATACAACAAAGATAATATGCATTAAACGTGCAGTATACAACAAAGATAATATGCATGGAACGTACAATATACAATAAAGATAATACACATTGAACGTGCAGTATACAACAAAGATAATATGCATTAAACATACAGTATACAACAAAGATAATATGCATTAAACGTGCAGTATACAACAAAGATAATATGCATGGAACGTACAATATACAATAAAGATAATACACATTGAACGTGCAGTATACAACAAAGATAATATGCATTAAACGTGCAGTATACAACAAAGATAATATGCATGGAACGTACAGTATACAATAAAGATAATACACATTGAACGTGCAGTATACAACAAAGATAATATGCATTAAACATACAGTATACAACAAAGATAATATGCATTAAACGTGCAGTATACAACAAAGATCATATGCATGGAACGTACAATATACAGTAAAGATAATACACATTGAACGTGCAGTATACAACAAAGATAATATGCATTAAACGTGCAGTATACAACAAAGATAATATGCATGGAACGTACAGTATACAATAAAGATAATACACATTGAACGTGCAGTATACAACAAAGATAATATGCATTAAACATACAGTATACAACAAAGATAATATGCATGGAACGTACAATATACAATAAAGATAATACACATTGAACGTACAGTATACAACAAAGATAATATGCATGGAACGTACAATATACAATAAAGATAATACACATTGAACGTACAGTATACAACAAAGATAATACACATGGAACGTACAGTATACAACAAAGATAATACACATGGAACGTACAGTATACAACAAAGATAATATGCATGGAACGTACAGTATACAATAAAGATAATATGCATGGAACGTACAGTATACAACAAAGATAATACACATGGAACGTACAATATACAACAAAGATAATATGCATTGAACATACAGTATACAACAAAGATAATATGCATGGAACGTACAGTATACAATAAAGATAATACACATTGAACGTACAGTATACAATAAAGATAATACACATGGAACGTACAATATACAATAAAGATAATACACATTGAACGTACAGTATACAACAAAGATAATTTCGGAGGTTTAAAATATATTTATTAAAAATATCGAAAATAGTATTTATTTTAACACACTGCAGCACACTACAGAAATATATGTCACGAGAAACCAAAATTCGACTAAAGGGTCATAATTCTATTTTTTTTTTTTTTAAAGATCGTATTGATAGAAAGCTTACTGAGCCACGTAACCCTCTTCCGGAATATAATTATGTAATTAAACACATGCGTCGGTTGGCTATTACCCGGCATGAATTAGGAAGACAATATCAAGGGTGGTAACTTGTAAAATCTGTTTCTCGATTAGTCATGTAGCGGACTGTAAGTCAGGAAGTTTACGCAGCAGGGAACCAGCCTGATGGGAAATAAAACACGGAGATTCCGTACTTTCACTAAGATGGATTGTGCTGGTTATCTGCTGTTTCAGGATCGCCGGAAGTGTGACGCAGTTGTCAGTGAAATAGCTAAGAAATTTCAATATGAGTCTTTGCGAATAGCTAATTTTCAGTTTTAAAAACCATTTTTTTTTGTCGGTTGTAATATGTAATGGTGAGATGATAGGATTGAGGATGTCATGCCGTATTGCACGTAGATCTAAGTATTAGTTTATCACTCATCAAGGATGAGTTGTAATAAGTTTGTTCGTAGACTTTAGTCGAGACAATATATTTAAATTAAAATACATTATTTCCACACATAGCCATTAAAATAAATAAACGAAACTTTTTTTTAAAAAATGTGACTCTCTCAATAATAGTAATAATAATAATAATAATAATAATAAACTATCTTTAACGAGGCTGACCCATCTGCCGTGTGGTCCTCGGTTTTTGTAATCGGTACGCTAAAAAATATAAAAATACATAAAATAAAAATACAAGACTGTGCACATAACCGGGTATTGTCGCACACTCATTCATACATATTTTACGTGAATGACTGTGTGACTATACTGGGAAAAACACAAATATGAAAAATATTCAATACACAGGTACATAAATTTTAGCATAAGTCGTACTATATATATAATATATCGAATAAAATCTTGATCTATCATTTATGGATATGATGATACGGTTTTCTGTTCAGAGCATTTAATGTCATTCCAGTTGGTCGAGAACGAATTTCTTTAATGATATTTTAAAAGAAGCAGGGGAGGTTGAATTACGTATCGTTATTGATAAGGAATTCCATACAATTGGTGCGTATACAGTAAATAGCCTTTTGTAATGAATGGTTTTCAACCACCAAATCTGGAGATCGTTGTTAGTCGTCGATCGGAGATTACTCTCAGTATTCGATGAGCTTAGATCGATTATGTTAGAAATATAATCTGGAGAAAGACCGTTTAAAGACTTGTATGTCATGATTCCTTTAAAATAAAGAATTCGTTTTTGTATAGGTAGCCATTGCAGACGTGAAAACAAAACGTTCGAGGGAGTCATAACAGGAAGTTTTAGTATTATTCGGGCTGGCCTTTTCTGGAGTTTATCAATTCTAGACAGATTATAATTGGAAGTTTTTACCCATATGGTACAGCCGTAATCTATCAATGGTAGTATATAACCCGAAAAATAAAGTCAAAGTGATTGGAGAGGTAGAAATTTCGAAAGCAATTTTAACAAGAGTTATTCTTTTGACTACCATTGCACATATGTGATCGAAATGTGCATTCCTGCTGAGGTGTTGATCAATGTAGATACCAAGACGTTTTTGATCTTTTTTTATACAGTAGATACGTTTAAGCAGTTCTGAGTCAGAAGTAAATCCATGTTAGTAGATAAATGCTGCCTTGTTCCGATTGTCATACATTTCGTTTTAGAGATGTTAATATGCATTTTGTTTTGATGACACCAAACTGATATAATGTTGATGTCGAATTGAAGCTTATTTTTAACGGAGTGTTGAGATTTACCAGATAAATGCAACGTAGAATCGTCAGCGAAAAGATCTGTGTTAGAGTGCGCTGGATACAAGGCTATGTCGTTGATAAATAGTAGAAAAAGAAGAGGCCATAATGTAGATCCTTGAGGAACACTACTTAAGATATGACTTGGTTCGGATATATATTTACCCGTGCAAACAACCTGGTGTATGTTAGTGAGATACCACGTGAACCAGGCAACTGAGTTTGGAGAAAACTTGTAGTTTGAAAGTTTTTTAATGAGCACCGAATGGTCAACCAAATCGAATGCTTTTTTAAAATCAATGAAGATTGCGCCAGTAAGTTCGCTTGATTCTACTGCTAGTAGCCATTCGTCTGTAAGTTTTGTTAGTGCAGTTTGACATGAATGATTCTGTCGAAAAATATGCTTGCTGACATGTTTTTTCAATAATTTTTGAAAGTACGGATATAACAGATATGGGTCGATAGTTGGTTGGGTCATTCTTTTCATTTCCCTTATAAATTGAGAATACTTTTGCTAACTCCAATGACTCTGGGAATTCGCAGGAGGTGATTCTACAGTTAATTATTTCGTTCAACAATTCTGAGATTGATAAAGCCGACATTTCAGAGTTTTGGGGTGAATTCATCTAGACCAGCTGATTTGTTTGTGTCAAATTTATTGAGAATATCAAAAGTGTTATGTATTGTTATTAAGGGAATGTTGAAACTATCATGATCGGGTACCCTTTCATTCACGAATTTAGTAAGTTTGTCTAAATTAGGCCCTGTAAAACTAGACCTGTCAAGGGTTTGGGAGATATTAGTAAAACAGAGGTTCAGCATAACTAGTGCCATCAACTATAATTTCACATGGAGCTAGAGGTACAGGTTTCGTTGACGTTAGATTTGATTTGACTTTGTTCCGCCACAAACGATGGTTTGTAAAGTCTTTATATTTATGATAGTAGTTTCGTTTGCGTTGTGCCTCTGCGATTTCATTAGTATACCACTCTGGTTGTTTTGATCGTTTAATTCTTTTGATGCGTATGGGGATGCGTTAGTTTTGGATAGCAAGAAAACAGTGGTTCCAGATAGACAAGTCATAATCTGGGTATATGTTAGGGAAAATTATCGTGTCAGTGTTTTGTGATAGTTCGGTGAGATTCATTTTCAGCAAAGTTTTTGAAACATCTGTATTGCATGTAGGAGTGTAAGTTATTTTTCTTTGCGCTCTGTTGCTTACGAGTTGCACATATATGATTGTGATGACTAATAGGGAAACATGGTACGTTTATCGCGTAGACATTGGTAGGATGGGTAGTGTCTGTGTGATCGATCAGAGTAGAGGTACAGGCTGTTGCTCTTGTTGGAGCATATATTACCTGTGAAAGGTCGTGTAGTTGTATCATATGTAGCAGTTTAGTGTTAGTATCAGAGAGGAATTCAATATTAAAGTTTCCTATGATACTTACTTCATTATTGGAAGATAAAGCAGCCTCTAACTCTTGTTCAAATTGGCCAGTCCATGAGGAGAGGGAGTTTGGGGGTCGGTATGCTGAGCAGGTATAGACAGATTGACTATTGAGGAAACTTAACTCGATCCTTATTGATTCTAAAGTAGAATTTTCAAAATCTGTTCTTCTCTTTTATGGTAAGTTACTTGAAACGTACATGACTATCCCTCCTCCTGTCCCTTGTGGTCGATCTCGTCTTTCCAAAGAAAAGTGGCTAATACAGATAGCACAGTCAGGTACATTACAATCTAGAAACGTTTCGCATAGTGCAGTTACCGCAAGGTTGGGTTCATTTTGTATAGTAAGTCTTAGTTCATTGATCTTTGGTAAGATTTGTCTTACATTGATATTGACAAGCTGCAAACCTTCTTTTGCACACCAAAGGATGAACAGTTTACATTTTTGTCAGTCGTTGTAGGAATTTAGACAGATTTATTAATTATTCCCGAGTCCGATGGAGAGACCTCATAACCTTGGCATGTACAATTAGAATTAGTACTTTGGACAGAGAGGCAGTCGGAACAGATATCTCCCAAAACATGTGTTCTGCTTCTTTCACTTTCTTCGCTAATGCTTTTTAGTGCACGGCGTTTTAATCTGGAGATCACTTTCTAGTGCAACAAGCATTGAGATTAAACATCTAGATGACAGCTTGCTGAGCTCGATGGAAATCGCGTGAGAGCTCGCGAGATTAGGGGAAGCTACTCTGTCATAACATTACCTACCTATGCTAGCCTGGTTCATTCTTTCGAATGTTTCCTGCGCTGCACTCTGCTATACGAATAGAGGAGCGCAAGGCAAGGAACAAACAAAGCGGGAACCAGTCGGTGCCTATGCTCGAAGTATATACGATGCCATCCATCGTCCAATGCATTGGGTATTAAATAAATCCTGATCACATTGTGAAAATCCTTTGCGTCAAAAAAACGCACGGCAACAAAATGTGTGCGTCAATTTTCTCCAGCGTGCGTCCCTGACGCACAAATGTGCGTAAAGGGAAACACTGACTGTGTATTATGTTGCTGTTTCTGTTCCCACTCATTACGGGCTTGCATTGCAAATCTGGGGCTTTTTTGTTTCCAGTGTTAGTATTGCGCGGTTGGGAAGTGCTTACTCACGTTGTAACACCGACCGCGTTGGATATATTTATAAATATGAAGCAATTTTCACTTTATTCATTTCATGCAGTAGTGTATCCCAAGTTTACGAATATGTTCATCAAAGTTACAATCGAAAGCCAAAAAATCGTTAGTACGAGCACATATCGGTATAAATAGTTTGGTATCTGTCACACCTTAAACGCGGGACACCAGGCATCCACGCTAAGGAAGATCAGCATAGAAACGCATTCTCTAAAGAAGGAAACAGGGTGAGGAGAGATCTTGTACAGGTTACACAACGTCTGGCATATTGACGCTAGCAGATAAAACTTGCGGATCTGCGATTTTATCTATATACTTTAAGTATATCGTTTCAAAAAACAAATTAAGAAAATGGGAGTTCTTTTATAGCCATTCATGCATTCGGATAGGCAAATTATTTAGCGAAGAACACCCGCCGTTTCTTTGTTGCCGATTTTAGCTTGCAAAACTTGAAAATCAAGAGAGCGGTCAGCGTTAATTAAAATCATTTCATACAAACTTACCAGTGCTTTTTGTTTTCAACATCAGTCATTTAGTGTTTGCTGAATGAACTAGAACGCAGAATATACACAAGTCTTAGGTGCGTTCTAGTTCATTCAGCCTTGTCTACACCCTCCTTGTTTCTTACATCATAATCCTCGTTTTTATTTTCAGTGTTAAAGACGAATCTATTAGACATATTTCACGCCAGCTGAAGAGATAATTAGTTTTACAGTAACATTTATTTTCTGATTCCATGCATTGCAACAGTTTGAGGATCGTCGAGTGTGCTGACGACTGAGAGACTGTAAATCTGTTCTTGATATTCACATGAACGTTAACTTGCATGTGGAGTGTAAACATGATGCATACTACTATTATGTGAAACGTTCTCGGTGCAGTATAAAAACTAAAATTGGCTAGAAAGAAAAGAAACAGATGCGGAACTCGTATCACGAAAAAAGAGATCTGCGTCTCTGACATACATGTCGGTACATGGTAGATCTAATAAATGTTTTGTGTATTGCATGCTTGGAAGTTTTCTTCTGAAAGAGATAGAGAAGTGACAGTATTAAAAACAACAACTAGACTTTTTTAAAAACATTTGACAGGCTTTTTGTTTCAGAGTTATGTGTCTATCATCTTTCATTTTATTTGTAATGATGTCAGAGAAATGCAGCAGGGCATGATGACCAAAATACTTTCCATTTGTCTTTTTTTAAATTTTTGTTCCTGATATTAAAAATAACTCTCTTCTCCCAGAAATCATTTTTTTTCCCTCCAAAAACTGTTAAATCTTCTCCTGATACATACATATATACCATTATCCAGATTCACTTCTGAACTCGATTCTTGGTCGGCAATAGAAGAGGTAAGGGAGGGCTACTACCAATCAATTGCTTATATTGGTTCTAAATCTCAACCGCAGTATTGAGTGTTCCCCTTTATTTTTCAGGTGAATAATAACGGTATCATATCCTTCAAGTCCAGCTATGACCATAGTTTCAAACCAGTTCGATTCGACCAACTAACAGAAACGACCCCACCGTTAGTGGCCCCTTTTTGGGCCGACGTGGACATCCAAAACGTGAAAGACGGAGGCGAAGCGGTTTACTACAGGGAGACCAACGATACGTTACTTCTGGAGAGAGCGTCACGAGAAATCCGCTCCTACTTTATCAATCAGAATAATTTTCAGGCCACGGATCTTTTCATAGCCACGTGGTACCAAGTAGGCTTCTACGGGGCGGAAGGGGAGGCAGGGAAAAGTAAGGTAAAATAATTATAATAATCTTCTTTCAATCTGGGCATGCACACTTGCAGATGTTTCAGTAACAAAGGCAAAACATAGCGGTAAATACACTTGCACTGCTATTGTAATCATGCTACAAATAGGAAAATATTTTAGAACGTAAATAACACAAATAACCTGGCGCCAGTCCTAATCGATCAGCTATTCTCACGAAGAATAGCGCTTAAGGAACTAATGGCATACTAAGGACCAAGCCCTTTTACCTATAGGGGTTTAAGGTTCGTAGATATCATCTTGTCTCTATCATATGCGCTACATTTATCGTAATTCACAACCATGCTTAATGCTACTCGTCTATAAATAATTTACATCAGCGAGAATATATATATATATATATATATATATATATATATATATATATATATATATATATATATATATATATATATATATATAGGTGGATTGCAATATTTAGTGTTGCATTAGGTCTTCTTTGCATGGAAACCTAGGAAAATCATTCGCTGTATTGTACATCATGTTCATTTTCCGCAATACTATCAGCATGCTACCACCTCATAATTGATATAAAGATACTTGTTTCATGTAACCTTGAGTATACGGTAACACCGCTAGTGATTTGGCAAATTATGCAATTATACTATTCTTTGTCTAACCTGTTTAACTAATGGCTACAGCTCAGTTTCAGTTTTGAAATATGAAAATTTAGAAATATGAACATATCTCGGAAGTTTCCCAGATACGTAGTATTCATGTTTCATAAGCGTGTTTTCAGGATTTCGGTAAAAGTTCACTCACCAGTCCTTTATGACGTTCCCCCAGAATACCTGCTTGCTTGTCGTACAGCATCGTGCATGCGTTATAAAACAGACACCGTATATATTTGCTTATGAGTAGACTCCAGCTGCAAACTGCACAGACCCCAGATCTGTCTATAATAATGTGCCGACAGATCTGTGTTAGTGTAGTTTGTTAGGAATAATCAGTAGAACAAACAATACACCCCCTGACCTGTCGGCGCATTATGCAACGGCAGATCGGGTGTCATTCTGTTTTTGTTTAATTCGTTTTAAAAACGATAGTAGACGGTACCTTCATTGACAAATCAACGTTTTACATACTTGAAAAGTAACAACATTGGTTTGTGCTTTTTATAATACGATTTATGTGTGAAGATTGTGGTCATATTAATAAATGATGCGCATATACAATGCCATAATAATAATAATAATATAAAAGCAAAAGCTCACGCATACATTTAAAAAATATTACATGCAAATAACTCTTTCAATAGAATGGATGCATATTATTTGTTTGTATTTTTGTTGATCTGTAATGTGCATGTCAGTTGTATATTTCAAAAAGTATATAACAAGTAAATATTACAATTACTGAATGATAATGGTTGATACACCGATTAATGCGTCTTTAAATCTCTTTTATAGTGTTATCCATAATTTGAACATACTGGCTTGACCCTTGTTCAAGTAGGTGAAAACATTTGGTTTAATCGTGTCTTATAATTCATAAAACCCAAAAAAATCCAACTGTGTAATCTTGAAATTTGCCACAATTATTCTTGATGAATCTTAGGAATTGGTGTAAACGTGCTATTTGTTTGACTTGTTTGGTTGTAAAACAAAGATAGGTTGCCTGGAAGAATTTTATTCACCATCAAGGCTGAAATGTCAGCGGGAAAAAAGTACATTGACTCCTCAAATGTCGCAAACAGAGATTTTTGATTGGTTGATCGGACTATTTTTAAAAAAAGACAACGACAAAGAGTTGTCATTTTGTTTGGTTTGCTGCAGAAGCATTCCAAAATACATGTCTTACCTTTGTAGAAGTTTTGATCGCCTTCTACGATATTTTCCAGCAGGATACTAAGCTGTGTCCATTCATTCCAGGCATCTCGCGATTTTATTTTCTCGGTTTTTGCTCCACAAGACACAATAAAAGTAGTGACATCTCTTGCCATGATCACTTAAAGAAATTAATAGACGGACGTTTGCAGCTTGCTAAACTCGGGTCAGCGCTGCATGGAATCCAGAGCTCTCAGTTGGTCGAACTTGTGTAAATGCTTACGAGTTGCTGTTTTGTTTTGTGTTTAGGTAGGTGTGTCCGTGAAACACAGCTATGGTGTTGCGATTTTGTTGTTTTTTCTTAGTTTTCAGCAGCGGCGCCCTTTAGTTGCAAGAATCTTTCTCTGTGGGATTAATTTTGTGGATTAGTTTGAGTGATAAAGTTATTTCAACAACGTCGTTGTTTGTTGCAGGCCTGTGTAAGTTGGTTGATTGAGCAAGAATGAGTGGGTTAGTGTTTGCCTCGGATGCAACATCATTTATACACAATACATTAGAGGCAAAATCACAAAACGAATGATCAGCTGTACGAGTTAGACTGGATGTCTCTAGATTAGAGTGAGGTTGAGCAGACTGACAGGAAAGAAACCGACAGAAAGCTCTTCCCAAGTTCGAGGCTACACTCTACCCTTCCCAGGTCATGACTTGCCCTTTGCTATTCACTTGACGCACCATGGAGATTGCACACAACTCTTTCCAGGAAATGCCTTGTCCTCACCGTGATTCCATCTGTACACCTCGTAGGCAACAGCCTGCCCTTCTTAAGCGATGCATTGTCCTCTCTGCTGTTCACTCTACCCACCTTGGAGGCTGCACCGACTTGAATCTCCAGTGCTTTAATACATTACATTTAGTAACGTTCATTATGGACTCCATCACTAACCTTTCTTTTATGTTTCTTTCGTTTAATCGCATTGTCAGGGTTAATCTTACGCACCAGTCCAGTGCTTGTAATGTTCTTGGTAGAAGGAATGCCCTCACACAAAAGACTACTATATTAAAAGTAGTTTTATAGTCAACTAGCACCCTGCCTTAATGTGGCCTGGGACAACAATGTAAGTTATGCAAAAAGAATCCTGCATTTTATTTCACTCGATTGTCCTCCTGTCGATGGCGTCATGCCTTCGACAGTTAGTCATTAACGTTCAAACAAATATCAAGACATGCAGGCTGTATACTGATTATATTTACTCTCATGCCTGTAAATACCTGTTTGTCGTACAGGATGATCACAGGTACGTGCAGTTTGGCAGTTAAACTTCAGTGATTATGTGCCATTTTTTATTTACCCGAGTTAATTTATGAATGATACTGTGTTACTGGATATGTTAGCGGTTATGTAATGGACCGGATAAAGATTGTAAAGGTTTGCAATTACTTATAGCATTTTAAATTTGGCCAATTTTTTTATAAAAAATTTTTAATTTCAGTTATGCGTTTTGTTTCAAAGGAAAAAAAATCTTTTGTGTTTTAGAAAGAATTCATTGGCATTTTTTTCAAGCAGATGTCATAAATATTAATAAAGATGTAAGATTTGCAGTGCTTCACATCAGCGACATGTTAATGTTACAGTTTAAACATAATGTCAGTTAAGACATAATTTTTAAAGCTAAAATATACTTTGGTAAACTTCAAACGTGTGATCTCGTGATACCTGTTATTACCTTTGTTATGGTGTAAGAAGTTATTTATATTACGTTTGGAGTAACTTTTATGTTTATTACTTTTTTGTGTAGAAAATTATTAATATACACTTTGTGCAAGTTTTGCGTTTATTACTTTTAGTATGGTGTAAAAAATATTTATATACACTTTGTGTAACTCTTTTATGGTGTAAAACTATTATTTTTATACACTTTGTGTAACTTTTGTTATGGTGTAAAAATATTATTTGTATACACTTTGTGTAACTTTTGTTATGGTGTAAAACTATTATTTATATACACTTTGTGTAACTTTTGTTATGGTGTAAAAATATTATTTGTATACACTTTGTGTAACTTTTGTTATGGTGTAAAAATATTATTTGTATACACTTTGTGTAACTTTTGTTATGGTGTAAAAATATTATTTGTATACACTTTGTGTAACTTTTTTTAAATCTTAAGCTTAATCTTCCAAACTTCGGTTCAGGAGTAACTTTCGTACATACTGGAAAATAATATTTTCTTTATTTGCGTAAATAGTGGATATATCTGATCGTACGAGAGAGAGAGAGAGAGAGAGAGAGAGACTGTCTTGCATGAAGATCTGATGGACATTAGTAAGAGGTCATATTCTGTTGACCTTGTCGTTCTCCAATCAAATCACAACTTTCAAAGTTTTGAAAGTGATACACGTCGTTCGGAACGTAGACTTATTAGCGATAACTCTCCCGAACACGAATTTGTACTGCTTTACATGATAGGCTACTAAAAATTAGTGGACTGGCAATTCCAATGGTCACTAGAATATAGGTGGCTGTCAGATTCTCATGTATGACTATGGATATATGATTTTAATCAGATTGTACGTTAGTAGATTACGAAAGATCATTCTGTTCGTTCTCTTTGTACTTCATGAGATCTTCGCGATTCCATTGAGTACGAATTAAAAATTCTCTAACCTCGTTTTATGTACGATATGTGTGTGGTATGTTAATGTAGAGGAATGTAATGTCTACATAGACTGTCATGTTATCAGACGGTAAGAGCACGTTATCCTGTAAACTCAAAAATTAATTACTTACGCCTTTTTTAAGCATTTTTGTTTAGATTAGCAACCAGTAATACCCTAAAATTTGATTCCATTTTATTCCCTTTATGAATAACTGCACAGATCGATCGTAGATTTTATCTGCCGATTAAGGAAACGTTGTACGTTTTGTCAATTAAACTGAAGATACAAGTTGCAGAAATAGCAGTCTACATAGAAATAAATGTATAATTAATCAGCGCACTTCAGCTGAGTATGCAAATTATGACAGGTATTTCATGTAGTTTGTCATTTTAATGTCGAAACAGCCTGGTCTATGTTTGAATAATGATGTTTAAGTTCAGTAGTTAGACTTGGTATTGCAATGCAATTGTCACTGTGGAAAATCACGTACAGCAGAGAAAGGGGAATGGAAATCGACATGAGTAGTTACAAATAATTTCATTCATATAAAAATACACATTTTAATTTTTTCTTTAAAATATAAATTACTGAAAACTGTAAACTAGTTGGATAAATTTAAAAGTTGACTTAAAACTGATTTTTGTGCATTATTGTGTTCTCTGCATAAAGTGCCTGAAATTCTGCATCTAGACGAATCTGCTGGCAGTTCGTTTCAATTAAAACTCGCCTTATACATCTCTATAAAATATCTAAGAAAGCATCATCTGTCATTCACACGCTGATTACTGACAACAAGTTATAAACACAAAAGGTTTATACATCATAACAAAATTAATAAACGCAAACGCTACATGATGTATATATATATAAATAATTTTGTACACCAAAACGAAAACAATAAATGAAAAATTTACACAAAGTGTATATAAATAATTTTCTACACCAAAACAAAAGTAATAAACACAAAAGTTACGAAAAAAGTAATAAAAATATTTTTACACCATAACAAAAAGTAATAACAGGTATCACGAGATCACACGTTTGAATTTGACCCAAGTATTTATAGCTGTATAAATTTTATTTTAAGTTTCAAAATGTTAATTTGTATCCGTTATTTGATCGAAAAGTCAAAGATTGTACTTGAAGATGAAAGAAAGGAAAATAGCTTTCCAGGCTAGCAATCGCGTTTTGTAATAATTAGAAAAATTAATTTAAAAGAAATATTTATGCTTACTAATCCAATTCAGTTTGTAGCCATTTTTTTGGCAGTATTTATAAACATACAGGTAAATAATAATAACACCAAAGTGGATAGCTGCGGAATATACTTTTTAGTTGTTGTGTAATGTCTAGGTCAGTCATGAAACAATGAACACACATCGACGCTTGTTACTGTCTAAAAAATCCCGGTGTTGATTGATCTAGCAATTAAACTGACATTTTGATGTCATATATATTGTGGTATAAATATTTTGATGTCATATATATAATTATTCATCACATTATTCAAATCTACGCACAGCAAGCGAATTCGTCTTGATTTTGGGGGAGAAAATTCCTTCCAATAGAATGTTACCATTTTTCTTTATGTTAGTCGATTTTCTTTGGGGCTAATGATTATTACTATTAAAAAATGCTAAATCAGGGAAATCTTGATTATCAATCCATTTTTCAAAAATGATAAATTCTTCACGTTTCGTGAATGTTTGCTTAATGTGTAATTCGTAAGGGCCGAATTATGAATAACACGAAGGAAGGTAATATTATGTCGAATACCAAAGAATAGTCATATGCCATGTGCTAGTTGAATCAAGTTGACTTGTAAAAATCTTTGGGAATATTTTTGTTTGAACAAAGTACCCGTTGGAGCCCTACTTATGACAATATAAGGTGAATGTCATACAAGTAGAACTAAAGTTATAATATATCCAGAATTATAATTATACCTACACATAATCGAAAATATATCACCTCTGTAATTCTTAAACCGTATTCCAGATTTGCTCACTCCTCCGTTTCCTTCAGATACAAACGTAGGTTTGCAAGGGCTTTAAACAAATAGAATACGTTATCAAGACCTAACAAATTAAATAGTCAAGGCGACTTCACATAAAGATACTAGGAAGCAATATTCAAATGTCTAATACATTATTTGTTTTAACTTTCCATACGTACCATACATTCTCGCTTATAAATCAAGTCCAACTGCAAACATATAGATCCTGATCTTCCGCCGCATAGTGATTTGGCAGATCAGGGTCCATCTACGGACTACTCCAAACAGATTATATAGACCCAGATCTGCTGGAGCTTAATACATAATGTGACGGCAGATTCGGGTCTGTGCAGTTTGAAGCTGGACTCGACTGTAAGAGAGTATATACGGTTATCCTTGGATACATTGTCATACCATATTTGGGAGAAGCTTATTTAAATATTTTTATATACATTCTTTGCTTGAAGAAATATCATGACTGATGCAGTACATAACGGGCTTCATTAAAACCATTTGGATGAATTTATTGAGATGGTGGGTAGGGGATCATCTTTCACAAACACCTGCGTTATATTAATTTTTCAAATTTTATGAAACTAGAAAAGTTGGAGATAAAATTTATTCTATACATTCTTATGATTGTCGACCGGGGAACCAGTAAGCTGCTAACCATCCGAAATGTTTGCCTTCATTTTTGTCTGAATATACATACATTGGACCTTGACCTGCACGTACTAATAATACTAAGAAAACATGAGGATTTTATGCCAGAATGTGTCATATTATTTTACGCCTTTTTAGCGATTTATTGACAAAGATAGTCGTGAAACTGTTTTCTGATACTTTTTTTTTCATCTCAAAGTGGCGATGAATTTGAGAAAGAGGCACGGAGCTGCCGTGCACCCCAGCCAAGTGTCGAAAGTTGTTCTTTGACCTAGGTACTGAATTAAGGATGATCAGTTATGAAATGTTGTTTGAACTAAGTACTCGATTGAGGATGATCGCTTGTGTCAAACGTTGTTGCTTGAGTTGTTGCTTGACCTAAGCTCTCATTTAAAGATATTCGCTTGTGGAATGTTGGAGTATTTATCAGTTTGTAAAGTAAACGTTCTTTACACAGCTAAGGTTCTCAGGGGACCGATTATACATAAGTATTTATATCTTTTTATATAGCTACGGGTTCAAAGGGACCAAATACACTTAAGTAATTATAGTGGTTTTTTTTTTTTAAATAGCTAGGGGTCTAGGGGGACAAAACAGACTGAAATGTATTTGTTTACATAGCTAAGAGTCTAAATTGGCCTATTGCACTTTTATATTATATAATTTTATATGCATTGCTAAGGATCTAAGGAGATCAAATACACCTAAATATTGATAGCATTCTTTTTACATAGCTATCAGTCTAAGGAGACCAACAAAATTTAAATATTTATAATTGTTTTTTTCTTTCTTTACATATCTAAGGGTATAAGGAGATAAAATATACTTCATTATTTGATAGTAGTTTTTTTACATAGATAAATGACTACGGAGACCAAATACACTTGAATATTTGCAGTTGTTTTTACATAGAGCAACTGTACTTAAATATTTATCGGCTGGTTTGTTTCACAGATAAAGGTCAGAGGAGACTAAATACACTTAAATATTAATAGTGATTTCTTACACAGCTGGGGGTATAAGGAGATAAAATACACTTAATTATTTATCGGTCCTTTACATATCTTGGGGTTTAAGAAGACAAAATACACTTAATTATTTATAGGTTCTTTTGCATATCTTGGGGTTTAAGGAGACAAAATACACTTAATTATTTATAGGTTCTTTTGCATATCTTGGGGGTTTAAGGAGACAAAATACACTTAATTATTTATAGGTTCTTTTACATATCTTGGGGTTTAAGGAGACAACATACACTTAAATATTTATCGGTTCTTTACGTATCTTGTGGTCTAAAGATACAAAATACACTTAAATGTTTAGGGGTTATTTCTCATAGCCATGGCTACGGATCTAAGGAGACAAAATACACTTAAATATTTAGGGGTTATTTCTCATAGCCATGGCTACGGATCTAAGGAGACAAAATACACTTCCATGTTTAGGTGTTATTTCTCATAACCATGGCTACGGATCTGTGGAGACCAAATACATTTAAATAGTTTTTTCATGTTTAGGGGTCTAAGGAACACAAACACTCTTAAATGTATATAGGTTTCTCGCCAGGTTTTCTCTTCTCTTACCATAATATGTCTTCTTGGAAGGGTCATTACATATAATGGAGTGCAGAAAATATTGTCACGAGTTGTCAACGAACTATTCGTTGAAGGACTATTTAAAAAGTTTTAATATTTGCACCTGTTGAAGATTGCAAACTGATTTTATGAAAGACACAAAAGGTATATGTTAGTGGGTACATGCTTTTTTATTATAGATTTCATTTGTTTTCTAGAAAGAAAAAAACCCTGCACGATCGATTTACGGATTGTCGTAAATTGCGAAATATTTCTAAAGTCTAGTATACTTTTCGTTCAGGTGTATCAGTTAATTTCATATGACTGTCATTATTCAGATTTTGTAAGCATTATGCCTTTCATTATTTAGTAGGAAACTGCCATTTTTCTATACCGCCAACCTGTTTCCGAGTCCACAGCGATGCGATTGACGAAAGTAAAATGTGACGCCAGATCGCTGGTGTTATAATTTAGTGATTACGTCATTTTAGCTTCACAGTAAGAGCTGATTATTAAAAGCGAACATCCTTAAAGGATAAACTTAATCGGTCCCCATTTCTTCTTGATTCAATACCCTAACTCAGCTGAAAGTGTCATGGGTTATATAACAGTGTTTGTAAACAAGATCCACCCATTTCAATGCTTCTTTGATGATGGCGAGAGATTAGTGAGAGTGCATTTCCCTTCTAGGTCGTTAGGAAAGCTATCAAGGAAATCAGGACTCCGGGCGGCACAGCTTTATATGGGTGGAGCTGATGTTTATAGTCCACGAAACAACTCACATTTTTCTATATTCTGGAAGAGATATTTTCATTAAATTAACAGCAGAGACATCCTTAGCACTTAGATGTGAGCAAGCATAAATAAATGTGTTTCTACCATAAACTAATTGACGGTTGCTCGATAACTGTTCACGTTACTCCTGATATGGGACAGAAAGTCCTTGAACGTGATGAATTATGCATTTAGGCAGTAGCGATATGCATAGATGATAAAAACGTTTTTTTCGTTTTTTATTTTACCTAGAAAAACGCGGTTTTTTTTACGTTTTTTATTTTTTTGCGTTTTTTATATTTGGTACTTCCATTTTTTTTAAATCATCGGCCATACAGTTTATTATATGGAGGAAACCATAGAGTGGTCAGATCAGTCAGATGGTGATAACGACATTGAGTGAAAAAAATTTCAATGTTATCTGGACTACGGTTTAAAACTTTTGACATTTTTTCATATTTGTATCACTGAAACTTTAAAACTGGTATGTAGCATGTAAATAAGTAAAATATTGATTTTTGTGTTGCCTAAAAACTACTGGAACGTTTTTTTTTTTTTTATTTATTGAGAAAAAATGCGTTTTTTACGTTTTTTATTTTAATTTTAACATTTTTAACATTTATGGCGATATGCTTAAGAAACGTCGACGTTCATTTTTAAACTTATGAATTTGCGTTGTAATGGAGAGCGTAGCACGCGTATCAGCAATTTAGATAAATTTGGTTTTAACTTTTTATTTGAAACATTTCTACCACATATGCATATATATATATATATATATATATATATATATATATATATATATATATATATATATATATATATATATATATATATAGTGTATGTTGTAAGAACAAAGCCATTTCAGTGCAGTTTGGCTTAAAATTTTCATTGTCAACACAAACTTCAGAGTCGTTTGGCAAGCAATGCTTTACTCTCATCTGATTGCATTTGAAAGGCAAATTACAGCTGATGCCCAAAAGTAATATATTCCCAAAATTCTTCACTGCCACTAGGACTTTGACTATCACTAGGTCCTTGACGACCACTAGACCCTTAACTACCACTACGCCCTTGGCTACCAATATACACTTGAATACAACTACGCCCTTGACTACCAATAGACTTTTACTACCACTAGGCCCTTGACTACCAATAGACCCTTGACTACCACTAGGCCCTTGACTAACAATAGACCCTTGACTAACAATAGACCCTTGACTACCACTAGCCTCTTGACTAACAATAGACCCTTACTACCACTAGGCCCTTGAATACCACTAGACTCTTGACATCCATTATACTCTTGACTACCACTAGACCCTTGACTACCACTAGACTCTTCACAATCATTAGACTCTTGACTACCACTAGACCCTTGACTACCACTAGACCCTTCACAATCATTAGACTCTTGACTATCACTAGGCCTTTCATTACTACTAGACTCAAGGCACATCATATATTTCATTTTTTGTATAAAAATGGTAAATTAAAGCTTTCTTTCCATATTTTACCTTAGAGTTTTATATTTTTTCCTTGTTTTGTTTTCCCATCATAAAGCTTCAACTGTCTTGGAATTTTCATGACTTGTCCCACAGTTGCATTTAGCACTAAATGGAATCATTACTGAATAATTTGTATGACTTGTCCTCATGTTGCAATTAGCACTAATGAAATCATTGCTGAATAATTTGTATGACTTGTCCTCATGTTGCAATTAGCACTAATTAAATCATTGCTGAATAATTTGTATGACTTGTCCTCATGTTGCAATTAGCACTAATGAAATCATTGCTGAATAATTTGTATGACTTGTCCTCATGTTGCAATTAGCACTAAATGAAATCATTGCCGAATAATTTGTATGACTTGTCTCCTTGTTGCAGGTAGGACTACATGGCGTCCTTGCACAATAAGCAATACTTTGAAATTGTACCCAGTTCTGTGTATCTAGCGTAACAGTGAATATAAAAAGTACAATTAAAAAATAAATTACCACTTTTTATCGCCATCATTACTTGTCCATTTGATTTATTCGTTTTAAAATCATCGTTGCCACATTACTGACTATATCATGACGAGGAAATGGGAGCTAAGTGCCTTTCCTAAGAAGACACATTGGTAGCCAACCCGCGCTGGCGTCGAGGGTACAGAGCCGTGACTATTGGGTTCAAGTCCAATACACTATCCACTGAATTACTGCTGTTTCCATTCCTTGTCCAGACCCAAACAAAATGTTAAAATCTCTAATGTTCAGCCCATGTTATTAGTGCATCAAGACGTGATCAAACCCGATTCATTATTCTTAGAGTAAAACGCATAGAATAAACTAAAATATAGCCATATGTAGGTTGTTCCTCAATAAAATAAGAAAAAATACTCTTTGGATTTTCCAGATGTCTGGTTCTGGTTTTACACAGTAAATGCCGTGACAAAAGTGCAAGTTAAGCATCATATTAGACTCTTGGTTTTTATTTATTTTTATCTGGGCGACGTATTGAAAAAGTTTTCAAGAATACAGGATCAGATGTTATTGTTCTTGTGGGCTCAACATCGCTTTTTTAGAGCGATACATGGCGGCCAGTATAATTGGTGGTGGAAGAACCCGGGAAAACCCGGCAAGAAGCACCAAACCACGGGAAGCTAAGAGCAAACTTTCTCACCTACTCACATCGGCCGAACCTGACACTCAAACTCACGCTGACAGGTGAAATGGCAATGATCGGTAAAGACGAGCGCTTTAGACCACTCATCCACCGTGGGCCCCGGATCAGGCGATCATAAAACGTTTCTGCCTGTATGTAATGGTCGTACAAATGCAGTCCAAAATGTATTTACAAAAGTCCTTCCTGAAAAATCTAGTTTTCAAACTCGAGCTGAAAAGTTAATTTTCTGAGTCGGATCGCAGAACTACTCGGACAAAATAGAGTATTTCAGAAACATTGTATTTTATATGCGCTATTTTTTAAATCTTATTTCAGAGGAACACATTCCAGTGCGTGTTGATAACTGATGGCCAGTTTTCTTTTGCATTCTTCAACTACTACAAGTTAGTGTGGACATCTGGGGCCAATAGCCAGGGTGAGCAGGGGAACGCAACAACCGGTCTGGGAGGAGCCGCGGCAGTGGTGAGTTTAAATATCAGTCATACATGCTGTATCTATTGGGAATTTTGTTTCTTCTGATTCTTAATACTGAACACGAAACCTTGAAAAAGCTATCAAATAGCTTTATATTTCTAATTGCTGAAACGGTTGACTATTTTCATTTGCATTGTAACGAATTCTGCTTGTTACATATACCCTTGAAAGGGATGTTCTGCCCAGTCGGGACACGATCCGGATTTCCCAAGATTGCTTCGAAGAAACAATCCTTTCATTAGTTTCGAGTTAAGCCGCCAATAGTAGGACGGTCGGTGCTGAGCCAACTTCAAACAATGGTAACAGACAAATCAAATATTGTGGACTAGAGGGCTCAAACAGAACGGAGGCGTGGTCTACAATTTAAGCGGGAACAGGCATCATTTATATAGGAAAACTTCATTACGATTTCAGTGTGCTAAGAATTCTGAAGAGTACAGGCGCATGAGTCTGATGCTGATCAGTGTTCCAGGAAACGGAAACTGGTTGAGCGAATTCTAAAGAAAGACCACTCCATGATTCATGGTGACTTCTCTCGTAAAGGGAAATTGGAATTGTATTAAAATGCTCCATAAGAAGCCCGCAGGGTACACGCACGAGGAAGGGGAAGTCAAGAGTAGAAGCGATGATTAAGGAAGGGAGGAAGTAAGAAGAAGTGGAAAGAAGGAGAAAAGAGTAAGAGGTGGAAACGAAAGAAAGGGAGGAAGGAAACGGAAAAGTTGGAAGAAATATAAAGAAGGAGGAAGAAAGGAGGAAGAGGTGGAAACGAAAGAATGAATGAGGAAGGAGGAGAACGTTTGAATCAGCTGTGTAAAAGGGACAACACAAAAAACTGACTCTCTTACATGTAGATATAAAATTCTGAACGATGAATTAACTTGTAAATGGGAATTGGATTAACCAGGTCAATTGTTGTGTTTATTGTATCAAGCAGAAATTGAAGTCTTAATGTCTAATATATTTATTAATTTGTTCTTTATATTTTATAAAAATGTTCATCCACTGTATCTTGAGTTGTTATATTTTTTTAGTGTGTCAGCTTAGCTGAACGGGGTCTTGAAATTTGTTAACGCAGATCTTCTGCTGTATTATATGAAACCCGTAGTTGGATTGTGACTCATGTGCAGAGAAGAAACAAAGACCTTTACCAAAGGTCTCTGTCTTAATGTGTTATTGCACGTTTTATTCCTATGAATATTATAATAATGATAATAAATACTAATAAATATTATTCTGGCATACTAGCTTCTATGAAATATTGAATCATAACAGTTTGAGATAGTAAGGAATTATTATTACTCAGAAAGAATGTACAGTTTTATCGAATTATGTATGAACGTTGAATTTTACATATTTGATACGGCGCATTAGCATACTTAATTTATTTCTTATTTTTGTATCGCTTATACGAGTTTTACCGGCTACCATTTTTCATGGTATAGTAAATACCAATGTTACAATATTACAGCTGGGCCTACTTCGAAAGTATACAGTATCTTAGCTTCAACCTACATTTCAGAATAATAATGATTTGGTTTTTTGACATTACAGAATGATTTTAAATGGTTTCACACAACAATTAGTAAATATCATTATTTTAACTTTATCTCGAACTCGACTTAAAATCGATCGATTTAGGCCAGTACATTCTTAGAGGATTTATTTTATGTGCCTGTATGGTGATATAATGATATAGTGATAGTATATTTCACACATTGTTAAGATTTTAATTATATATGTGTAAAGAATATAATTATGTCGTATAAAGGACCACAAAGATATATATATATATATATATATATATATATATATATATATATATATATATATATATATATATATATATATATATATATATATATATACACACACACACATACACATACATACATACATGGTAATTTTGCAATAATTACCTAATTTACGGGGCCCCGAGTGGCCGAGTGGTCTAAAGCGCTCTTCGTTACGGATCACTGCCATCTCACCTCTGTCTGCGGCGGTTCGAGTCTAAGATTCAGCCAATGTGGGTATGTTAGAAAGCTTGCCAGTAGCTTCTCGTGGGTCGGTGGTTCTTTCCGGGGTTTTCCCAGATTCTTCCTCCACCATTAATACTGGCCGCCATGTATAGCCTATCGTGTGCTGAAAAATGGCGTTAAACCCCACAACAACAACAACAACCTAATTTACATGAGGAAGGCATTTTTTCCATTACAATAATATGAGGGATTAATTATGATAAAATATCGGTTTTCCGTTTCACCTGTATGTTACATTAAATAACCCCAACACGTCCAAAAATATTAATAAACAAAAATTGCACAAGGCATTGCCCATAACTGAAATGTTGGCGTATCGTTAGTAAAGAGATTATATCAATTATTTCAAGATGACTGCTGAGATGCGAAAATATGAAGAGGATAAAGATTTTATTAATATTTTATGGGAAACAATTAAAAAAGGATCTGATCTGTTAAACAAGCGCACTTAATCAGTAGAAGAGCATAATGACTTGAACATATTTATAAAAAATTTTTTTTATCCTTTCGTGGACCCCAGGGCTCATTAGATCGTTGATCTCCATAAAGTCAGCAAGCATAAACTTCAGCCACACCTATGCGTACTGTGCATTTTATCGCATAATGTCTATCTGCTCCGACACAGGGCGAGGTGAAAAGGAACCGTATTTCCTAATTGATATGACACACATCGGCATCCGGGCGGCTAACGACTATTTCAGTACCAAGCATTTACCATGCAAGCCTGGTGCAAGATTTACCGAGATTATATTTTATTGTAAGAGAGAGAAAGAGAAAACAAACAAAAAACAAGTACAAGTACCTGTAATATTTGATGGCTAATTTGGTAATGATGCGTTCTTGTTGTTTTCATTGTTTATTTAAACTACGTAAGAATGTGTTTATATTAACTGTGATACGGTAAGCTTGGTGAAATCCACCTTTTAAAATCAATTTTAGACCAAGCATGACACGGCATTTTAACAGTTTCAGCTATCAAGGGTAGTATTACCGGTGTATTGATTCCGCCAAAAAGGCTGTTCTATGGACAAAGAACTTAAACCTGTATGAAATGGCATTTTGTAATTACATTTTTGTTTTTACTAAAGAGAAGTAAAGTTAATGGCTAGAATTTATTAGCTGTACTGGCCATAGACCAGAAGCGCGTATCGGATCGTCCGTTGTCCGTCTCTCCATTAGCACAACATTTTTATATCGCTACTTCTCTTAAACTGCTTGGATGATTTCTTGAAACTTTACACACACACACACACACACACACACACACACACACACACATGGTCTAATTAGTCCTATATGAAAATGGTGCTGCTCGCATATCCAATATGGCTGCCACAGTGGCCGTCTTGAAAATCTTGTTATCGCTACTCCTATTAAATGAATCGTCATATCAACATGGAATTTTCACCAAAAGACTTCTGATCTTGTCAAGTTGATCCTAAATGAAAATGATGCCGACCTTAACTCCAGTATGGACGCCACAATAGCCGTTGTAACAGTCTTGTCATCACTACTCCTCCTACATGGACGGTCATGCCCACATAGTTTTCACTATGTCTACTTGGCCCTAAATGAAAATGAGGCTGATCTTACATCCAGTATGGACGCCATGGCAGCGAGCTAGAAGAATTTTTATTACTGCTCCTTTTGAACGGAAAATCATATCGACATGGGGCTTCGCCAAACGAATGATATTTGCTGGCTCGTACATGAAAATCTTGTTATCATCACTTCTTCTGAATGAATAGTCATATCATCATGGAGTTTTCACTCAAGAAACTATTTACAATGTTTTGTTGCTTTTAGTTAAAATGATTCTGATAGGACGTCCAATTTATGTCCGTCTTGAAAATCTTTCTTTTAGCAACTTCCACTAAAGGTAAAGGCATTTGGACACTGGGTTTTCATCAGAAGCGTTCTTATGGTGTCTACTCGGTCCTAAATAAAAATGACTAACCCTCAATATGGCCATCATGTTGGCTATCTTGAAAATATTGTTATCTCTACTTCCAAATGGATGGTTTTATCAGTATGGGATTTTCTTAAATATACTTCTTATGATATCTAGTTTGTCCGAAATGGAATTGGTGCCAGTTGCACATCCAATTTGGCAAACATAACTGTTGTCGGGAAACTCCTTTTGTCACTACTCCTACTTACTGACTGTATTATCATCATGATATATATATATATATATATATATATATATATATATATATATATATATATATATATATATATATATATATATATATATATGTAAATATAATGCCTGAAATGGTGTTTGTGGAAGCATAATAAAAAGGCTGTAAACGATGCTAATATGTTCCAGATAACCGAGATTAAAACTATAAATGATTTTGCGTGTGAGATACAAGTATTGAACTTGAAAAACAATTCTTGTGGTCACACCAATTTCAAACATTGTTGACCCTGTATCATATATTATTCTGTAATAAGTTTCTTTTTTATATGCCGGTGCCTCTTCACATGACCTCTTTGATTTTGAAGAGGCTGGACCCTTTTCCTTGCTCCATAATCGTTTTGACTTTGCCTTCTTGGAGTAATGGCGTAATCGCCTCCTGTGGATTTCTCAGTTGCAGTGCTATTGCTTAATTTAAACGTCACGAAATAGTGCCAATACCACCATCATCCAAAATAGTTTTAAGTTGTTTTTCTTCTTTCTTTTTCTGTTAATTGTCTTCAAGTGTAAAATGTTGGATCTGGACTTGCACAATTTTAATACATAAAATGTCTAGCATACGGTCTTCTGGCAA